>JASAMZ010014002.1:0-30922 GCA_030248115.1 Linhomoeus sp. GSCO2_2 | reverse complement strand
AATTTCTAGGAAAAGTTCAATTTGATGACAGTGATTGCCAGAGGAACCCAATTGGTAAACCACTGCTGGCAATGAAACCCCCTGAATCATTTTACTCATGTAGACAGCTGTAGACAGGCAAGCAGTTTCACTCGCAATTGTGCATTATATTGGGTTTTCTCTGTGAATGCCCCATAACGTAATATTTGGCCAACTTTCACTTCAATAGGGTTTTGCCTGTGTGTCACGAGCATGTACAGTATCCCATGCATTATTTAAAAAGCCTTTGGACACAATGCACACATAGACTTTCAGAGGTTTATTTGAGGGCATTGATGCCAGTTTTTATTTTTAATTTTTATAGGCATTCCATAAGGATTACAGCTGTGAGTCAAAGCACTTTGCTCTACACTGTGTGAGCAAATGTAAAAAAGTCACCTTAAGCACCATTCTACACTGTTGTGCATATACAGTGGTATAAAAATCACGGATTTAAGTTCTTTCATTTCACTTGCTTTACTGTCTCATGTTTCACTGGCTCATGCAAATTTCTCAGGAAAGGGAGCAAAGCCAGGGAAAAACATGGCCCAAACCATCAGAAGGAAAAGGGAATTTCTCAGTGATGCTGTCAAAAGATGAGGAAGATTGTATACCCTGACTCAGACACAAGAGGCCTCTCAGAGCAAAGGCTGTATTAATATGCTGAATTCATCATTCTCATCCTCCGGAAACAGGAAGATCGGACCCTAACTTCCTATGGAGTCCTGAAACTGAAATTCTGCACTGTGGGTACGGTATCATGCAAATTCGACATAGGTGTGTTCAAACATCATCTAAACACTGAACGAATGCCAAATTCGTAATCAGCGACCCCGAAAACCCGAAATCGAGTATAATATTGCAAAGTCGACCCGACGCCCAAAATTCAAACCGACGCGGCAGGGAAACTGTAGGTCTGCAAATTTTTAAAAAGCACTTTTCTGGGCCAGATTTAAGCGCAGAATCGTTTGAAACCACTTTTGGAACGATTCGACAGCGCATTCGAGCGCTATAGACGCCGAAATGCGAAAATCGCAATTTTCGACCCCGGAGTCGAAAAAGTCGCAGTGTAAGAAAGTTTTTTGTGTTTCGCCCGATTTTCTCCGTTCATGGCTCATTCGATAGAGGACATCTGGGAAGGAGCAACAAGAGTGGTCTCGCCGCTCTAGCTGCTACCTAGCTCGCACAGTAGCCCGTCAAAGTCGACCAGGGGCCAAAAATCGCGAATTTTTCAAATTTGGCGCCAAAATGGGTCCCGCAGCGATCCAACTCTTTTTTTCCGTGTTCGGCACTATCGAGGGCTACAACATATCAAAAGATAGTATATACCATTATATGCAACTTTTTCGAGTTCTACCTTGTTTAACCCATTTCTCAGTACTTTGAAAAAATAAATTTTTGAATTTCCCGCCAACGGGGTCCCGCAGCGTGACCCCGTTTGGTGTGCACCCTGCCCACTTACTAGGCCTACCCAACGCAAAAGACCGTTTGGAAATCGGCCGCTTCACGCGCGAACGCCGTTGACTCAAAGTTTCTGCGTTTCGCGCACAAACGCTATATACTCCACACTTTTTTCGCCCGGCCTCAGCCGGGCGAACCCCTACGAGAGCTTTGCGTCCGTTCGTTCGTCCGTTCGTCCGTCCGTTACGCTCTCATATCTCGGCGTTGGTAAGTCGTAGGAAGGAGATCTTGGGCTTTATGGATAGGTCTCGACTCACTGGTAATGTTGCTAAGAGACTTCGAAATTCAAAAGTTTGAATTGCGCGCGCTACAGTAACCCGAAGGTTCAAACTGAAAACGGCTCTAACTCGCTCGTCTTGCGTCGTAGAGCGGCGCGCGATAGGTCAACTAAAAGGTCTCGACGTGCGCTTTCGTTTGGCATTAAAAGTTTTCTTAATTACGCAAACACGCAACACGAAAAGCGACATTATCGCGTTTTTAACGCAGAAATCGCTCTAACTCGCTCAGCGTGCGTCGTACGGAGACGATCTTGGGTTGGTTGGATAGCTCTTGACTCACTGATCATTTGTTCTCCTATTGGTCAAAACTCAAAAGTTTGAATTTCGGGAGCTACAGTAACCCAAAGGTTCAAAACGCAAAACTTATCTAACTCTCTCGTCTTCCGTCATAGAGAGACGATCTTGAGTTCGTTGAATAGGTTTCGGCGCACTGATAATTCCGTTAAGAGAAGTCGAAATTCAAAAGTTTGAATTGCGCGCGCTACAGTAACATGAAGGTCCAAAACGCAAAACGGCTCTAACACGCTCGTCTTACGTCGTAGAGCGGCGTGCTATAGGTCAACTAAAAGGTCTCGACGTGCTCTTTCACTTGGCGTGAAAATTTTGTTACTTACGCAAACACGCACCACGAAAAGCGACATTCTCGCGCTTTTAGCGTAGAAATCGCTCTAACTCGCTCAGCGTGCGTCGTATAGAAACGATCTTGAGTTGCTGGATAGCTCTTGACTCACTGGTCAGTTGTTCTTCTATTGGTCGAAACTCAAAAGTTTGAATATCGCGAGCTACAGTAACCCAAAAGTTCAAAACGCAAAACTTCTCCAACTCGCTCGTCTTACGTTGTAGAGCGGCATTCGTTCGACCGTTTGAAAGCTTACGTTGAGGCAGTTGTTGAACGGTCATTCCCAAAGAAATACTTTTGTTTTTTTAAACCCTTGTCTTACGAACAACTTTGTCTGCTAAAAAAATTAATCCCGGGCGATCCCAATGTTGCCTTGCAACAACTGCTCAGAAATGCGTGTGTCTTGCTCAAAAAATTAATCCCGGGCGATCCCAATGTTGCCCTGCAAGAACCGCTCAGAAAGCAGCGTGTCAGAAGTAGCGCATGAATAGTGGACTCCGGGCGGGCGCGCGTCATATCGAAAAGGCTTCGAAATACTTTACAAAAGTATCCACTCTTTTACTCTTCCACTTTAAAATACTCACAAACCACTCTGTATTAATAAAACAACTCAACTTTTTTAAAACAGCTTGTTTGTGGAGTATAACAAAATGAATCCAATGCACGCACAAATTCCGCGTCATTTCTGCCAATCTCGCACAGCAGTCAGCAAACCACGAACATATTGGCCGGTTTAAGGTGTTTACATATTGGCCGTGCAATCCACCTGCCCTCAGCTGTTTCCCGTCGTCGTTTGCTCTATACTCCGAGTCTGCTTCCTTCTTAGTTCGCCGTTGACACCTGTGTTGTCAACCACAAGGATCTCGCAACGGCAGAGTAGGACAGGACTATTCTGTCCAGTGACTATTCAGTCCAAACAGTTTCGATTACGGTAAGGCACTTATCTTCTAGTGACGGCAGGCGCACCGATGGTTGAGAGCCGAGTACACATCAGACAGCGCCATTTGCCTTCTGCATACGTGAATTGTAATAGACTGTTTCCACAGTCAACCAAAGTGCCGACCGCAGCAAGTACATTCCACTATTCTACCGTGGTTTGCCAATCATGAACATCTTAGCTCGTTTCGCTGTCTGCTCACTGGTCGCAGCTGTGACTCTATCAGGTATGAAATGGCCCCACCTCATGTTGAGGGGTGTTGAGATGTACACTCTGTTTCCTTACAGAAGGCCAAAGTGATTCTCTTCGTTAGTGCCTTTGCCCATCACCCGTCGTTGCAGAAGTCGGCCTCGGCCAGTACGAGAAGTGGACGATGCAGTTCAGTGGCGAAATAAGCTGTCTTGACGACATGGTCATGAAGTATGGCGTGGTTCCTCCCACTGAGGCGGGCGAGAGGAATTGCCTTTGGGGTCATCCCAATTGGCAACTGACCGATTCCTATCATCAGGAGTGGACAAGCAACTCTTCCGTCCACTTCCAATTCAATGCGTCCTATCGCGTGCCGGTGGGCAAGTACCCGACAATTGCCCTTCTAGTTGCGGTGCGTCATCTTCGACATTGCGACTATTGGTTGCACGATGGCTTAGAGTGTTGCGCTGTCCACTGCATCGTTGCGATTCACAGGTGAAGTGCCAGGCGCCAGAAAGCGGGCAGAAGTATACTGGCTCTCACACGCACAGTTTCCGCGTCGAGAACAGCACGGAGAGGCAATTCAGCGCTGACATCTACCCGTATTCACGTCACCCAAACACTGACTTTGGGAGAATCGCCACGTCCGACGGCGTCATGAAGTTCGTCGTTGAGCCAATTATTGAATAGAGAAGGCTCGGCGATATGCCACTGTAGCTCGACGATTCATTCCAACGCATCGCCGTAGTGCCTAACGACACCAACGGTTATTCAGTTGTTCCCATGCCCATGTGCTGACAGCCTGTGGACTAAACGCAACCAACACCATGGTACAGTAGGAGTCACAGCAAAGAAGCGCTCCGCTCGGTAGGTTTGTTCGTCTTAAAGCGACATTCGCTATTCGACGTGCGACGACGACGACGACGATTTAAACGTGCGAATGGGAAACAGATGTTTGATAGTCACATTCCTATGGTCAAGGTGAAATGGTCGGTATGCGCTAGGACGAAGCACGTCTGGAACGCATCGCTCGATTCGGCCACGAGCGCCGGCGTGACGTGTAACAGGCGCGTGTGCGCCGACGCTGACAAGCTGACACCGCATCCCATCATTGACTGGGTCACTGGGACACTACCTAATTCAACTCTGTAGCTATGTGTATGTGAGAGCGACGGAGAAAGAGAGCGAGAGAGACGGTTTAAACCGACGGTGATCACCCGTCTCTCTCTACCAGTACTGATCGTACCGCCGCCGCCATCGTACTGATCGTGACGCTCAAACATATCACCAGCAATGCCTTGAGGTAGCGAGAACACACGGCGTGGATCGAGAGAGACGGAGGAAACAACGAGCGGACATCGCGTCCGCCTTTCTACTTCTGCTTCTGCTGCTGCTGCAGCTCCTCTTCTGCGTCCCTTTGCTTCCTCTTCTGCAACTCGTATGCAGGGACTCCTGAGCGAGATGGGACACTCTGAGGCACGAACAAAACGATAATTTTGTTTTTAGTTTTACTAGTTTTAAGTGTACTGTACTGTGTGAGTAGGACAATTTTAGGCTTCGGAACTTCGGAGGCTCTTTGAGACACGCATAAAACGAGGAGCACAATTTTGGGACACGAATATAGGGGCTCCTGAACTAGCGAGGTCCTATACACTAAGGCGCCTAGAGTCTGTCCGTGTGTTTGTTTGTGTGTTTGTCTGTGAGCGCTCTAGCGCTCGCTACAGTTGACGGATCGCGATGATCTATAGCTTAAACTGACCGTCAGAACATGCGGTTTTGCATCTTTGCTTTTAGAACTTTGACCAATGACTAAATTCCAAATTATTTCGAAAATATCGACTGCACCAGTACATTCTGACCACAGAAGGTACCACACAATGTAATTGGCGCTTGATTTCGCGACAAAAGTGCTTTACAGCATCACCATTCATGACAAAGTTGTCGTTGTGAGACTCCAAAGTGTATTCGCAGGCACTGCATGCACTGGCAGTTGCACAGCATCAAACTGCTTTTGATCTATGTCAAATGTCTTTAGATCTATCTGAAATCTTCTACGGGCTAAACCCAAATGTCTACGGGCTAAACCCAACTATCTATAGTGTGTTTACAGGGACGGGAGCTGGCGCGAGCATAAATGCAGGCACTGGCAGGGGCACAGTGTCAAATGTCTTTATAGCTATCTGAATTCTCCTACGGGCTAAACCCAAATGTCTATGGGCTAAACCCAAGCGTCTATTGTGTATTTACAGGCACGGGAGCTGGTGCGAGCATAAATGCTGGCACTGGCAGGGGCACAGTGTCAAATGTCTTTAGATCTATCTGAAATCTCCTATGGGCTAAACCCAAATGTCTATGGGCTAAACCCAAGCGACTATTGTGTATTTACAGGCACGGGAGCTGTTGCGCACCTAAATGTAGGCACTGGCAGGGGCACAATGTCAAATTTCTTTAGATCTATCTGAAGTGTTCTACGGGCAAAACCCAAGTGACTACGGGCTAAACCCAAGCATCTATTGTGTATTTACAGGCACAGGAGCTGGCGAGATCCTAAACATAGGCACTGACAATGGCACAGGGTTTAACGACCTGAGATCTAACTGCAGTGTCCTGCAGGGACTGAATTCGATGATTGCGTTATCTCCTTCATGCTCTGCAGATTACCCATACGCTATTGACCATGGAGATTCTCCTATGGGCTAAAGGCTCTAGTCCATATTACTAAGCGGCCTAAGTCTGTCCGTCTGTTTGTTTGTTTGTTTGTTTGTTTGTTTGTCACTCTGTAAGCGCTCTAGCGCTTGCTACAGTTGACGGATCGTGATGATTTATAGCTTAAACTGACCGTCAGAACACGCGATTTTGCATGTTTGTATTTAGAACTTTAACCGAAGTCTAAATTCCACAAAATTTCGACAATTTTCGACTATGAGGTGCAGAAGTCTGCTAAACCATGATGATTCAAATGGCGGCCACGGCGGCAATGACGCGCGCACTGTGCATCAACTTCAAATCGTAGTGCGGGACATTCACAGTGTCACCACTCACTAAAGAGTTGTCGTTGTGAGACTCCAGTGTATTCGCAGGCACTCCATGCACTGGCAGGGGCACAACATCAAACTATTCTGGGTCTATTTCAAATGGCTTGAGATAAAAAATGTCCAACTGGCTAAACCCTAACGTCTACGGGCTAAACCCAAGAGTCTATTGTGTATTTGCAGGCATGGGAGCTGGTGCCATCCAAAGCATAGGCACTGGCAGGGGCACAGGGTCGAATGACTTATGTAGATCTATCTGTGGCTATCTTTGGCTGATCCCAAATGTCTACAGGCTAAACCCAAGTGTCTATTGTGTGTTTACAGGCATGGGAGCTGGTACGAGTCTAAATGTAGGCATTGGCAGGGGCACAGGGTCGAATGACTTGAGAAAATGAACTATGGGTGAAACCCAATTGTCAATGGGCTAACCCAATTGTCTATGGGCTAAAAAATGTAGGCACTGGCAGTGTCACAGTGTCGAATGGCTTGAGATACATCTGAAAGGACCTACAGGCTAAACCCAATTGTCTACTGGCTAAACCCGATTGTCTACGGGCTAAACCCAAGTGTCTATTGTGCATTCACAGGCATGGGGACAGGTGGGATCCTGAATGTAGGCACTGGCAGGGGCACTGTGGCAAATGATGCGAGATCTAAACTGTAATGTCCTGAGGTGCACTGAATTCGATGATTGCATTATCTCCTTTGTGCCCATGGACTACTGACCATAGAGATTCTCCTATGGGCTAAAGGCTCTAGTCCTATATACTAAGCGGCATAGAGTCTGTGTGTCTGTCTGTTTGTCCGGCCATTTTCTCTTGACACAGTTGACGGATCCTAGAGATCTATAGCTTAAACTGACCGTCGTGGACTGGAAGGAATCCCCTCCTATTTTAAAACTTTTGCAATTTACTAAATTCCACAAAAATCACAAAAATATCGACTGCACAGTACATTCTGAGCACTAGAGAGTGCCCTACTGGTCATTTTCGTGGAAATTTCGCACTGTCGTGTTACCAATCGCTATAAAGTTGTCTCTGTGAGACTCCAATGTGTATTCAGAGGCACAGGAACAGGTTCGATGATAAATGCAGGCACTGGCAAGGGCGCAGTGTCAAGGGACTTTTGATCTATCTGAAACCTCTTATGGGCTAAACACAAACACCTATATGCAAAGTTCAGTGCAATCAAGGCATGGGAGCGGGCGCAATGTAAATGCAGGCACTGGCAGGGGCACAGTGTCAGAAGCAAAATGCAAGCAGTGCAGTGCAGTGCAGTGTCAGTGTCTGTGGGCTGAATGCAAGCATCCATGTGTTAGCTTCAGTGTATTCTGAGGCATGGGAGCTGGTGCAACCCTAAAAGCAGGCACTGACAGAGGCACAGTGTCAAACGACTTTAGATCTATCAGAATCTCCTATGGGCTGTTGTGAGCCTTGGCTGTGAACCATAGGTCAATGCATGTTGTGAGCAGTGGCTGATTTCCATGGGTCGATACAAATGGCTCTGTTTCCATAAGTGTTCAGCTATAGATATACAGTATCACCTATGGGCTAAAGGCACTAGTGGCAATACTACGAAACGCGCGACCGTTTGAATTTGTTTGTACGGTAGCCGAGAAACGTGACCGGGAGATAGAAACAAGTGACGCAGCCATAGCGATGGCATAGACAAAACTTTATGGAGCGCGGTGCAGAATGCTGATCGTTCGTATGACACTTCTCAGAGGCAGTAGTGCAGACCGCGCACGTGGAGCAAGGCACGGGTCCCCATGTCGGACAAGAGCCGTTGGCGCACTCAATCTTGTCTTTCTCTTGCGCAAATCCGATACTTGTTCCGCCAGTGTTGAAGCGACGATGGTTATTCTCCATCAGACACAGCTTTCTGCCTAAGAATCCCATCAGTGTCAGAGAGCACGCGACACGCACCTCTGACTACACATGTATTACTCACAAACACTTCTCAGATTCGAAGCGATTCAGTCTCCTGTTTGAGTTCGGCTCGTATACTCCTACCTTATGTAGATCGTCGAAAGTCACAGGGCGCTTTTTTCGCCCGGCCTCAGCCGGGCGAACCCCTACGAGAGCTTATCGTGCGTGCGTGCGTGCGTCCGTTCGTTCGTTCGTTCGTTCGTTCGGAACGCTCTCATATCTCGGGGTTGGTAAGTCGTAGGAAGGCGATCTTGGGCTTTATGGATAGCTCTCGACTTACTGGTAATGTCGCTAAGAGACTTCGAAATTCAAAAGTTTGAATTGCGCGCGCTACAGTAACCCGAAGGTTCAAACTGAAAACGGCTATTACTCGCTCGTCTTACGTCGTAGAGCGGCGCGCGATAGGTCAACTAAAAGGTCTCGACGTGCTCTTTCGTTTGGCATTACAAATTTTCTATATTACGCAAACACGCAACACGAAAAGCGACATTCTCGCGTTTCTAAGGCAAAAATCGCTCTAACTCGCTCAGCGTGCGTCGTAGGGACACGATCTTGGGTTGGTTGGATAGCTCTCGACTCACTGATCATTTGTTCTTCTATTGGTCGAAACTCAAAAGTTTAAATTTCGGGAGCTACAGTAACCCAAAGGTTTAAAACGCGAAATTTGTCTAACTCGCTCGTCTTCCGTCATAGAGAGACGACCTTGAGTTCGTTGAATAGGTTTCGGCACACTGATAATCCGTTAAGAGAGCTCGAAATTCAAAAGTTTGAATTGCGCGCGCTACAGTAACCCGAGTGTTCAAAACGCAAAACGGCTCTAACACGCTCGTCTTACGTCGTAGAGCGGCGTGCGATAGGTCAACTAAAAGGTCTCGACGTGCTCTTTCACTTGGCGTAAAAAATTTGTTAATTACGCAAACACGCACCACGAAAAGCGACATTCTTACGTTTTAGCATAGAAATCGCTCTAACTCGCTCAGCGTGCGTCGTAGAGAGACGATCTTGAGTTGCTGGATAGCTCTTGACTCACTGATCATTTGTTCTTCTATTGGTCGAAACTCAAAAGTTTGAATATCGCGAGCTACAGTAACCCAAAGGTTCAAACAGCAAATGGGCCCTAACTCGCTCGTCTTACGTTGTAGAGCGGCATTCGTTCGACCGTTTGAAAGCTTACGTGGAGGCAGTTGTTGAACGGTCATTCCTAAAGAAATACTTTTGTGTTTTTAAACCCTTGTCTTACGAACAACTTTGTCTGCTAAAAAAATTAATCCCGGGCGATCCCAATGTTGCCTTGCAACAACCGCTCAGAAATGCGTGTGCCTTGCTCAAAAAATTAATCCCGGGCGATCCCAATGTTGCCCTGCAAGAACCTCACAGAAAGGAGCGTGTCAGAAGTAGCGCATGAATAGTGGACTCCGGGCGGGCGCGCGTCATATCGGAAAGGCTTCGAAATACTTTACAAAAGTATCCACTCTTTTACTCTTCTACTTTAAAAGACTCACAAACCACTCTGTATTAATAAAACAACTCAACTTATTTAAAACAGCTTGTTATACTCCACAAACAAGCTGTTTTAAAAAGTTGAGTTGTTTTATTAATACAGAGTGGTTTGTGAGTGTTTTAAAGTGGAAGAGTAAAAGAGTGGATACTTTTGTAAAGTATTTCGAAGCCTTTCCGATATGACGCGCGCCCGCCCGGAGTCCACTATTCATGCGCTACTTCTGACACGCTCCTTTCTGAGAGGTTCTTGCAGGGCAACATTGGGATCGCCCGGGATTAATTTTTTGAGCAAGACACACGCATTTCTGAGCGGTTGTTGCAAGGCAACATTGGGATCGCCCGGGATTAATTTTTTTAGCAGACAAAGTTGTTCGTAAGACAAGGGTTTAAAAAAACAAAAGTTTTTCTTTAGGAATGACCGTTCAACAACTGCCTCCACGTAAGGTTTCAAACGGTCGAACGAATGCCGCTCTACAACGTAAGACGAGCAAGTTAGGGCCCATTTGCTGTTTGAACCTTTGGGTTACTGTAGCTCGCGATATTCAAACTTTTGAGTTTCGACCAATAGGAGAACAAATGATCAGTGAGTCAAGAGCTATCCAGCAACTCAAGATCGTCTCTCTACGACGCACACTGAGCGAGTTAGAGCAATTTCTATGCTAAAAACGCGAGAATGTCACTTTTCGTGGTGCGTGTTTGCGTAATTAACAAAATTTTTACGCCAAGTGAAAGAGCACGTCGAGACCTTTTAGTTGACCTATCGCACGCCGCTCTACGACGTAAGACGAGCGTGTTAGATCCGTTTTGCGTTTTGGACCTTCGGGTTACTGTAGCGCGCGCAATTCAAACTCTTGAATTTCGACTTCTCTTAACGGAATTATCAGTGTACCGAAACCTATTCAAGGAACTCAAGATCGTCTCTCTATGACGGAAGACGAGCGAGTTAGATAAGTTTTGCGTTTTTGACCTTTGGGTTACTGTAGCTCCCGAAATTCAAACTTTTGAGTTTCGACCAATAGAAGAACAAATGATCAGTGAGTCGAGAGCTATCCAACCAACCCAAGATCGTCTCCGTACGACGCACGCTGAGCGAGTTAGAGCGATTTCTGCGTTAAAAACGCGAGAATGTCGCTTTTCGTGTTGCGTGTTTGCGTAATTAAAACACTTTTTTATGCCAAGCGAAAGCGCACGTCGAGACCTTTCAGTTGACCTATCGCACGCCGCTCTACGGCGTAAGACGAGCGAGTAATAGCCGTTTTCACTTTGAACCTTCGGGTTACTGTAGCGCGCGCAATTCAAACTTTTGAATTTCCTAGTCTCTTAGCGACATTACCAGTAAGTCGAGAGCTATCCATAAAGCCCAAGATCGCCTTCCTACGACGTTCTAACGCCGAGATCTGAGAGCGTGACGAACGGACGAACGGACGAACGGACGGACGAACGCACGCACGAAAAGCTCTCGTAGGGGTTCGCCCGGCTGAGGCCGGGCGAAAAAAGTGTGGAGTATATAGCGATTGTGCGCGAAAGTAGAAATTTTAACCGGATGGCGTTCGCGCGTGAAGCGGCCGATTTGCAAACGGTCTTTTGCGTTGGGTAGGCCTAGTGGGTGGGCAGCGTGCACGACATATGGGGTCACGCTGCGGGACTCCGTTGGCGGGAAATTCAAAAATTTAAATTTTCAAAGTACTGAAAAATGGGTTAAACAAGGTAGAACTCGAAAAAGTTGCATATAATGGTATATACTATCTTTTGATATGTTGTAGTACTCGATAGTGCCGAACACGGAAAAAAAGAATTGGATCGCTGCGGGACCCATTTTGGCGCGAAATTTGAAAAATTCGCGAATTTCGGCCCCGGGTCGACTTTGACGGGCTGCTGTGCGAGCTAGGCAGATGCTAGAGCGGCGAGACCGCTTTTGATGCTCCTTCTCAGATGTCCTCTATCGAATGACCCATGAACGGAGAAAAGCGGTTGAAACACAAAAAAGTTATCTTGGTGGAACTTTTTTGACTCCGGGTTCGAAAATTGCGATTTTGACGTTTCGGCGCTTCTAGCGCTCGAATGCGTAGCCAAATCGTTCCAAAAGTGGTTTTAAACGATTCTACGCTTAAATCTGGTCCGGAAAAGTGTTTTGAGCAATTTTCGCAGCTACAGTATCCATGCCGCGTCGGTTTGGATTTTGGGTATCGGGTCGACTTTTGCAATGTTATACGCGATTTCGGGGTTTTCGGGGGCGCTGATTACGAATTTGACATTGGTTTAGGGTTTAGATGATGTTTGAACATAGTTATGACGAATTTGTATGCTACCGTACCCCAAGTGCAGAATTTCAGTTCCCGGAGTCCATAGGAAACTAGGGGGGTTGTATGTCGAATCTGGGTATTTTGGGATGCAGATCACGAATTCAGCATTGCTTTTGCGATTGGGAGTGTCAGGAGGCCACAACAGCAGAGGAGTCACCGTGCGTAGGAGTCCAAATTTGTGGAGTATACTGCGTCCCCCGGACGACTTGCCTGGTTGAACTGGCACCATCTGTCACGCGTGACGTTGCTGTAGTTCTGTGTTATCAAGCTCATCAGTTCGTACACATCATCCCATTTATCAGTCCTTGCTTGGTGGAACGCACTGCTCTCTTGGGAGGACCCAAACTGCGTCGCCAGTTTGGGCTTCGTCGCAATGGAACACTTCAGCTGCCAAGCCAGACGGCAAGCGCCACCCCGGACGACACTTCATGAGAGCATCGCCGCCTATATGCAAATGCTCTCCCTTCAATGTGGTCCTCTCAGGGTCGAAATTCATGGCGCGAGCTGTAGCATTCAGCTGGGCGGTACTGCAGCCGGCTAAATATGACGCTTTGTTTGTACATCGCTCGATACTCCAACTCGCAGGCACCCAAAAGTAATACCTGGCCACTTTCGGCGGCACCCCCACCATATCTTTGCCCAGGAAACCGTCTTGTTGCTTGTCCTCCATCGTCGGCAGGCGACGGAGAGGGAATTTCCTCCATCGGGTAGCCGCATTCCCCGACGACAGAACACAATCACAGACTGCCCGGCTTCTACGCTAGATCCATTTGGAAAGATCGTCTTCTGAGGATCAAAATTCATCTGGCGTGCTGTGGCGTTGAGCAGTTCCACACTGCAGGTCTCTGCATCTGAAACGTCTCGTGATTATGGGCAAATTGCGCACTGAAGATAACTGTACTGTTCTCAGTAGCGCCTCAGTTACAGACCGTCAAGTGGAAGGCACTCGTCGATTTTCGACCAGGTGGAGTTCTCGCAGGTGACCAGTTGTGAGCTCTCTCCATCGGGCAAGTGGAAACCCGGCCGACAGAAGAGTATCGCCTTCCGGTTCGTGGTCTCGTCAGTCGATGGCAGGTGTAGTGTCAGCGCGTGGTCACAGTTGCGCCTGCGGGCCAAGTCGTCCAGCAGCTGCCGACTACACTCTCCTGAAACTTTTGAATTGTTGTAGGGCCCTTGCGCGTGCGTGCCATGTGTGTGGCTTCTCTTCTCACCACGCACCGTCATCTCGATCCACTCGAGATAGTCGGCCACGCGCACAAACACCGTCGGCATAAACGTGTTGCAGTTCGCCGCCCAGAAGGAGACCACCCCTTCGACAGTCCACGAAGTCGCCGCCGCCGCTTCTCCGTTGCTCCCTCCACTCGTCTGCCTGTTGCAGAAGAGGCCGCCACCCGAGTCACCTGCGCAGCTGCCCCTGCAGCGATGCCGAGTGCAGAGGCTGCGCGCCCCAATCTTTGAGCCGTCGAGTCTGAATTGGGGAAGAAAACTCCATCGACAACTTCGTCCTGCACACGCGCGAGTCGACCGTTGACCTTCTCCACTGAGCGGCGCAATCGCCCCACTCAATGACAGGCAGCGTCGCCTGTCTCAGAACACGGCTTGTAGGATATAGCCAACTCTCTGTCTGCGTTTCATTTATTCCCCACCCAACCACGGTGCACTCTCTGGGCAAGCGGATTCTACTCTCCTCCGTGGGAAGACAGGCCGGCCTGACATATTCTGTCCACATCAGGGGAGATGTCAACTCGACGAGTGCCAGGTCGTTCTCGTAGTTTGGAAATCCTCTGTATCCTCCGTATATATGGACTCGCTTTGGCCTGCCGTACTGGCGCGAAGTCAAGGACTCGACAGACCGTGTGCGCGGCAACGACAATATGGCCCCAGCGACCACTTCGAAGTCCCTGGAACAATCGGCGTGGACCTAGCGTTTTGCCATGACCTTGAAGGCACAGTATGTACGTGTACTGTAACTCACACAGTGCTAAGCCCTTGTGCGTCAAAGCAGTGCGCCACAGTCAGAAGCCAGCGCTCATTCAAGATGGTAGCGGCGCATCTCAGAGATCTCCAAAGAGTGCGTAGCTGGACTACCCAGGGCCAAGAGAAGGGCTTGGCGTCTTCCCCGCCCACAACGTGAGCAATTTGCTCTGAACAACGAGACGGCGTCATATCCGGACTGATGGCCGCTCTGCCACATTGTGCCTGAATACAGAATGAACAAGTGACTAGGCACATTATGCATTTGAAGTGATGTTTACCATCGTTAACCGTTTGTAGCTGATGTTCCTCAAGCAGGGCTGGACATTCTTCAGGACTGGCCATACAGAGCTGAATCCAGTCCAAGTAGACATCCACTCTGGAGAAGACGCTAGGTCTGTTTGGGCGGCAGTTGCCTTGCCCATATGAGACCACTGCGGCCACAATCCAGTGCTGGCCGCCCATTACCTCTGACTCCCTCTGACAGAAGAGGCCTCCGCCAGAGTCGCCGTCACAGGTGCCTCTGCAGTCGTGTTGGGTGCAGAGATGACTGTCGGAGATGGCAGTGGAGTTGCTGTAAGCAGAGTGTCGTCGTCTTGATGACTAACATAACGAGACGAGACTGGCTAGAACCACCAAACAAGACAAGTTGACCTCCACTGGCGTGAGCAGGACTCGGCGGGGACCAGTGGCAGGCGGGCCTGTTTCAGTTTCTTCGGTCTCTCGTAGCGGTCATCGAAGGTTTCCATTCCCCATCCAGCCACCATACACTCTTCTGGTAGGGATGCACCGTCGCTGTCTGGCAGGCATGCAGGCTGGACGTAAGCCGACCATTGGAACGGTGTCGTCGTCTTGATCAGAGCAATGTCGCTGCCCGTATCCCTTTGTGGGAAGCGAGTGCTGTTGAAGTCGAAGTGACGGTAGACGGCTGCTGGACGTCGCTGCTGACTGGCCGCTGGGAAGTTGCGCACCCGCGAGATCTCGTGAACGCCGGCCACTATCTCGAAATCGCTGAAGGGTGTTATTATGGTCATGGTTTGTCCGCTGTCGCTTGCCAGCTTCTACAGGCAAACACCATCGCGAGCCACCAAGGGTGAAGCACCACTTGGTACATATGTACCTGGGGTCGAGAAATCGCGGTCTTCCGCCGAAGCAGTGGGCGGCCGTCAGCAGCCAGAACTCGTCCAGAATGGTGGCAGCGCACTTGTGAAAGCCCCCAAGGGTGCGCAGTTGCGCCAGCCAGGGCCAGGAGTAGGGATTGGCCTCCTCTCCTTCGATGATCTGACCCTTAGGCTGCGAGCACTGAGCGGAGGTCAGCTTCGGGGGAATCGTCTGCCGGCCGCAGTGCTGGCCACTGGAGCGCCCAGTCTTCAAGGCACTGCTCAGTAGCAGCCAGAAGGATACAGTGACGAATTTGCAATCCGCCATTGAGACCATCGCAACACAGAGTTCTGCAAGTTGTCGTGACTGACTTCAAAACACGCCCGCCAGTTGTTATCGGAGGAGAAATCTCTTCTTACGGCCAACGTAGACAAAGGCAGATCGTCGGAAGCGCGCTCGCTCGCAGTTTGTGTAATGTGACAGAACCTGTTTTAGCACTCCCTCCCTGCGCAAGTCAACCATCTTGTCGAAAAGGCTGTTTACATTCGTGAACACAACGCTTTCAACAGAACATCACAAATAGGATTGAGCGCGCGGCGATATCACTGATCACTTAGATCAGCTGTGTGATAACCGTATCATGGAGATAGCTGTACCTGGTCTAGAGTACGCGTTCTCAAGATTCTTGCTCTAGGGTACGGCTAATCATGTGAATAAAGTTGTCCGCACTGTTCACCAAGATTCGACAGACAAGATTAGTAGACGGGGGCAGAGCCCCTCGGGGCACTCCTCCCCTCTTTCAGAAGAATTTTGGGAGTTAAATTATGCTGCCCATTGATGAACGAGACATGTCAGTGAGGCTACGTGGCCATTCTGATCGCAAGATTAATAGCAAATTCGGAATTGTGACCCTCGAATACCCCATATTTGACATTCAGCACACCTAGCTTCAGCTGAATTGACACAATCAGGTTTTCCACTCGAGGGCACGTATGGTGGCATGCAAATTCTTAAAAAATGGTCCCACACATCTCAAAACGAAAAGACAACATCAAATTCGTGATCAGCGTCCCCGAAAAGCCGGAATCGAGTGCTTACACGGTAGGTGCCCTGGACAAATCCGGCAGCAAAAATTTTGAATTCAAATTTCCCGCCAAAATACGCGTCGGACGAAAAAAGTGTTTCTAACAAAAACTATGCATCCTTCGATGCTCTATCACGTGAAAGTCGAATTGACACCAAAATGTATCAACGGGGCCCACTTTGCACCGAAATACCGAAAACTTATCGACAAAATTTTAATTTCTCGAAAAAACAGAGTCCGGCTGGGACTTTTTCTCGTTTCCCGGAAAGACATTCCTAAGCACCAAAAACTCGCCAAACATCAACGTAATCGATTGGCACACCAAGAAGTGGGAAACGCGGAATTTTGAAATTTTCACCAAAAATCGATTTTTTCAACTTTTCACCCAAAATTTGGCCATTTTAGAGAGAAGTGATCTACTACAATGTTATAGAGCTCGCCGAGCTCTATCGATTGGTCGTTATCCCATCTCGATATGAGCACCCTATCAATAGTTACGCCGACCCGAAGTTTTGCCGGGAACTCCGGGACCCAACTTTGGGCAATATTTCCCAGCCCGGGGTACACCTGACCGGACTCAACAATGCGGTGCGGTCATTGGCTATCTGAGATGTGCCAGTTCTCAATAAACTAGAACTTCTACTTTAAAAATATAACACTTACAGCGGGGGCCGCGAACCCTATTTTTGGGTCGAAAAACCGGGTTTTTGCTACCCGGCCCGGGCAGGACCGGACCCAGCCCGGCGGCGCCCCCATCATCGGATAGCCCAATGTCGGGTGTCCATTCCCCACCCAGCCACCATACACTCTTCTGGTAGTGATGGGCTCCCATTGCCAGGCAGGCATGCAGGCTGGACGTAAGCCGACCACTGGAACGGTGTCGTCGTCTTGATCAGCGCAATGTCGCTGCCCGTATCCCTTTGTGGGAAGCGAGTGCTGTTGAAGCCGAAGTGACGGTAGACGGCGGCTGGACGTCGCTGCTGACTGGCCGCTGGGAAGTGGCGCACCCGCGAGATCTCGTGAACGCCGGCCACGATCTCGAAATCGCTGAAGGGCGCTTACAATCAATACTCTCTTAAATGAAATTTCTACGTTCTACACGCGAACACAATCTCGAACACCACTTGATTTGATACCTGGAGTCCAGAAATCGCGGCCTTCCCCCGAAGCAGTGGGCTGCCGTCAGCAGCCAGTACTCGTCCAGAATGGTGGCGGCGCACTTGTGAAAGCCCCCAAGGGTGCGCAGTTGCGCCAGCCAGGGCCATGAGTAGGGATACGCCTCTTCTCCTTCGATGATCTGACCCTTAGGTTGTGAACACTGGGCGGAGGTCAGCTTCGGGGGAATCGGCTGCCGGTGCTGTATCCTATTTGCAAGCCATCCTATTCGTGCGCGCGCATAAATAGGATGCTACCTAAACGTGCGCGCGCACGAATAGGATGGTCGGCTAGCGTCCTATTTGTACGCCGCAGTACATTATGCGGCGTCCGCTTGTATTAGCTCTGTCCTATTCGTACGCTACCTGTGAAAACAGGACGAAACAGTAGGATAGTGTAGGTACCATATAGCATTGACCGCCGACCACTCGCAGATGGTTTCAGGGGTGACGTTAGAAGCTAAAATTAATTCAGTTTCAATCTTACTATTAGTATCAGTTGTCATTTAAGTTTCCGTATCAGTTTCAGTTTCAACAAAGAAATTTCTGAGTTTCAGTTCCAGTTATTGAAACTGAGTTTCGATATTAGTAAAGCGTACATGCAATCTTGCATGGATGCATTGCTGAGTTGCTGATTACCCTTCATACGGTGTATTCCAAGCTTCTTCGTCATTGTCAATAAGCAAGGCGTAAAATCAAACTGAGATGAACCAAGCATACACCTCAAATACCAATATTGCAACTAAAACTAGTTTCAGCAGTGCGTACCGAAACTATTTCAGTACCTATAGCACTAACACTGAAACTTTTCATGGAGTTTTAGTTTCTGTTTCAGTGTAACTATGGCTGGCCACTTTAGTTTCTTCAATACAGTTTCAGTTTCAGTGAATTTGATTGAAACTGAAGCAAGTTTCCGTTTTATTGCTCACCCCTGGATGGTTCTTGTTCGTGCATCTAAGCACTATGCAGCACTTCTAAGATTACCAATGATTGGATCATTGTATCATCTCAGCATTCGGATTGTATGTGCGTATGTTGTATGCAGGTATGTATTTATGTATTATTGTTGTATGTATTGTTGATGATTGATGGCTCACTTCGCAGTTTTCTGCCAGTATCTATAACTAAATTTAAACTGACGGTAGAGGTGCGTTCGCCTGACAGTACTATAAATCGATGTATGTAGAACGATTTAGAAACAATACATATTATGTGATTATTTATAGTCACAGAGGCAAACCACTGCCTGCAGATACACTTATAGGCGCATCTGTTTCAAGTAAAGGCGTTGTGTTGTTCTAAAACACCTACAGACAACAGTCCAATTACAGAGCGCCGACCTACCTAACTGTAGAGCTACTTTATAGGTACTTGCGATGATGTGGGATCGCAATTTCCAAAATTTAAAAACTGGGCAAGTAAAACTGGTTACACCAGTTAAAATAAACACCGTAAACCTGGGCAAGTAGGTACACACCCAGTGTCGAGTTACCATCACTACTGTCTAGCGTACATACATATGGCTTACATTTAGGACGCCGCGGCACTATCCTATTTAGCCGCTTGCCAATAAACTCCTTTGCAGAAAGATCCAAGCGTACAAATAGGACGCTACCCCACTGTCCTATTCGTGCGCGCGCACGTTTTGGATGTCCTGTTTATGCGCGCGTACGTTTAGGACACGCGTACAAATAGGATACAACACCGGCCGCAGTGCCGCACACTGCACAGTCCAGACTCTTGCAAAGCAATGCTGAAGAGCACCCATAGCGATGCAGTGGCGACTTTGTACTCAACTATTGAGAGCATCGTCTTGTCCTCGCAGCGCACAATTCTCTGAGCACACAGCAACAGTTCCCATGGTGATTGGTGAGTGACTTTAAAACACGCTCACCTATTTGTTATCGGAGCTGAAATCTCTTCTTGCAGCCAACGTTAACGAAGGCAACTGTTGACACAAATTTGCACTGACAGTTTGCATACTGTGACCGAGCCTTGGCGGCGGTCGTCTAACGGTGTCGAAAAGGTTGGTGTTGTGCAGACTTGTAGCCGTGAACACAACACTTGATGGTGCAGCACTGAATTGTAGCGTCGTTCAGTCATACCCTTTGACTTTGTGTTTGAGGGGTTTGTCTTACGGTAGTGGTACTGCATATATCAGCCAAATGGGTCAACACCCCCCTGCCACCCAGAGGCTGCTGCCCACAGGAAAAGCAGAAGCTAAAATAGTATGGGCCGTCATCGTTTGACGAGCGCCAACCGGCGAAGCTCTACAAGTGCCTACCGGGTTTTTCCGTAAATAAGCCCCGGGGCTTAAATTCGGAATTGGCACTTGTCCTGACCTGATATTTCACCCGAAAATTAGCCCCGGGGCTAATTATCGGAAAGTTCCAATCCTTACCATAGATGAATCGGCTGCTTGCGTGTGACGCTTCTTGTATTTTGTGACATTTAGAATGCTAAAATGGACATGTTGTATGCCCAAATGATCACTTTATTGACCCAATGTTCCGCTTCATGTTGAAAGCAGTAGAAATCGTGGCATAATTTGTATATTTTGCCCACGAAATTCGTCATTCTCTGTGAATATTGAGCGACTAGCGCTGCTAAGTTTGTCCCCGAAAATAAGCCCCTGGGGCTTATTTTCGGCAAGAAAACTTAAAATAAGCCCCATGGGGCTTATTCTTGGAGGGGCTTATTTACGGAAAAACCCGGTATTAGCCTATCCGATGTGGCAAGCGATCACACCGAGCATTCAAGCTTCAAGCGAGATCCATGATGTCTGCTCGGCAACAGATCGATCACGCTTTCGTTTGAAGTTTGTCTCCAGCCCGCGCAAATCGACACTGCCTATTTCGCGGCCGCCCCTCACAAACTGCGTCCTCCTTTCCCTCGTGAAACGGCCTGTTGAGCGTGTATCGCTTGCAATCTTGTGACCCGCCTGACCGGTATAAACACAGCTTCGCACACGATGAGCGACCACGTAAACAGATTGAAAGAGAAATCAGGAAACGCAAGTTGTAGTAAGCAGGCGGCGAGGCGCACAATGTTCCAAAAGTAGGTAGGCCTTCTCTGCTGGCCGTTTCGGTTGCATGGGCTGTCACAGAGAATCGGAGCAGGCTCTTACCTGGTCTGGAGCTCTGTCACGGCGCCTTGCTTCGACAAAACCTGTGGATAGTCGTCATCGATCCAAGTTGGACTGTTTTGCTGGGAACTGAACGATTGCGTGTATTTCTGTGTGTGTACCTGCCGCGTTATACGGATTGGTACATTACTTCTACGATTTCCAGTTAGCGCCGATCGATCGGCCGACTTGGAAACGCGACGTCCCGCCGTCGCCTTTCGTTCCACAGCCGATTTTTGACGATTCGGACGCTGTGGACGCCCTGCTCCTCGTCCCTTCCATCGACGATGATCAGCAGCAGAAGACGCGCTCCGGCGACAATGACGAGAAGCGGCCACGTCGGGTAGAACACCTTCTTTCCAAGGACTGCTTTGATCGCCATTCTTCTTCCTACTTCTTGTTCCACTTTCTGTTCAAAAGCTCACACCGTAACTTAGATTTAGGTTAGGTCAACCTCGTCTAGTCGATTTGGTTTGAGTCTGTTTATATGCCTACGGAAATTACCTATGCGGCATCTGTGTCGCCCCAGGGAAGATGTGAACGACTCGTCGTGCAACCGAGATTGAAAGGGGGTGATATCGAATGGGTTAACATTCCCCCACCCCCTCCCCCACAAGCCCCCACACCCCATCTCTACATACATATCGAGCCCCCCCCCCCCCCACCCCAACTCATGCTACATGCTACTCGTACTCATGGTCATTCTTCCTCCCTCCTCCCTTTACACAGAATGCAGAACTTGCAACAAGTTATAATCCTAACGTACTTCTACCAGCAACGAAAACTTGTGGGAAGCAAAGGATTTACCGCAGCCTAAAACCTGACAGCGAAAATCGCCCGCCGCTCTACTTGACGCCACGTCAGCACAAAGGATTGGCCGCAGCCGTTCGCATGCATAATGCGCCAGTTAACCATGTATAGCACAATCGAATGGGGGTTGCTGACTCGGAATCTGCAGAACAACAAACGTAGTCAGTTTAGAACAACTGGTTAAATATATTTTTGTTCTCTTTTCTATTTTGAAGAGATCAGTGACGGCAGAGAGACTGCGCATTCTCAATGCAAGAATTCGGACCGTAAGACTTCCTATCGAAGAAAATGATAAAGCTGCTGCTGCCTCTCGCTGCTTGCTACTTGGCCGCACCGGTCACTGCCAAGCGCACAGGTGAGATGAGAGCGAATTTGGTGTGCCGTCGGCGCAGCTCGCAAGGCAGAGGCGGGCACATTTCACTTTTGACAGAGTTCCACTCCGAGCTTGTTCCACCGTTCAACCAGATATGGTATGTCATGGTCGAAGCATATATGATCTGTCTCGAAGGCCAGATCTCGGAAAGCGTACTCAACAGTGCGGACGGGGCGGTGGAATGCCTTTCCGGCGGTCACTACAGGCGCATGAAATATAAGTACACTCTAGAGATACTGCGCCGACCACTATCGTGGCATTACGTGGCGATGTATTACGTGGCGGCAAACGAGTCGACGACTCTGCCGACAGTACGCCTGCCGTTGTCTGTGCGTCAGAACCGGAAAGAATACCTCTATGCTCGATTGAATGATAGGGTACTGTTGGTGCAACAAATGTGCGCATGCAGGTCGGCTGCCAACAGCAGCAAGACGGCGAAAAGTACGTCGGCCAACTCATCGTAAAGGCGGAAGCCAAACAGAACGATACGGTAAGTCGAACGTATACAGAAGACATCTACTCGACGCAGCCAAGGGCCATCAAGATCGCTGAGGCCCGCATCCGCACGAAAGTCATTGTCGAGCCGGCGGAGCCGGAGTAACAAGCGCAGAACGGGAGACGGTGTTTCATATGTCTCAAACCGATTGGATTACAAGACACCATCTTAAGTCAAGTTTTAAGACGCGTTTAATTCAATTCAATGTCTATCGAGTGTGAGCAGACGTTTCTGAGCGTGTCTGGTTCTTCTGCAATAAAGATTGCGAATGGCAGCAAAGCGGTGACGACTTACATACCGGGTGTTTTTTTTAATGTGAACGATTACAAAGTTGAATATCTTCCTTGTATCCGCTGTGACGTCACGTAGGGATGAGTGGGGTTAGACGGCATTTTCGCCTTTCCTCCCTACCCGGCCCCAAACCTGCTAGGGAAAGAAAACTTAGCCAACCGTATGCGAGCAGAGAAGCGGCCCAACAAAGAACGACGACGCGTCATCCGGAAACTGTCCTTCGCCCCATACCTCATGTATGGCCGGCGCACCTCGGCGGGGACCGTTCGTCATTGTCTGAAGAACTCCATCGGCCGGGGTCAAGCGACGTCGACACCGACGAAAATGCAGATGCGCGTCGCGTGACCACTGATAACTTACACTACTTCTGTGACTTCCTCCGTGCGTCATGTTTCGTCGAAGTAAACGGGTCGGCCAGAGGGGGGAGGGTGGGAGAGGCGGGGAAAAGATCACGCATTCTTGCAGTTCCTTCCATCGTTCGCCTATGACGAAGGTAAACAAGCCGTGTGTGTAAAAAGTTCAACTTATACTTTGTGTCTGTCAAATCTCGGTGAACAGTATAGTGAATTTCATTCGCATAATTAGCCGTATCTAGAGAAGGTATCTTGAAAACGTGTACCACAATTCCAGTGCAGCTATTACCACGATACGGTTGTCTGTACAACTGATCTAAAGCTCAGTGATATCGCCGCGTTCGCTATATGGTATCGGCATGATACGACGCCGTTCATCTGAAGTTTTATACCTGTGGGAATACGGCACATCGAAAAAAAACTTGCCAACTGTTTGGTGCAGTCGTTCTCTACCAGGATTTCGTTTGGTTGCGTATTTCGCGTTATGACGCTTTTGTCAATTTGTAGAATTTTGATAAATTGTGGCGTATTTCTATACAATTCCACAATTGCAAACAATTTTGTTTGTGTTACAAATTATCTGCGGTCTATGCTCTTTCCATTTCTGAAGAAATTTCGCCGCTAGTCCATCAGGCGACAGAGTCGATTTTCGACATTTTTACATTTTAATTGTAAATATCTCTAAATTGCAATATTTCAAAACTGTAGAACCATGTCACAAATGCTTATTAGCTTACGACCTTTCAATTTCTGCATTCACATTCGTCAATAAATGACGTTCTATTTTTGTCAATTTATGAAATTTTGACAAATAATTGCGTATTTCTATGAAATTCCACATTTGAAAAAATTTCTTTTGTGTTACAAATTGTCCACGGCCTATGCTCTTTCCACTTCTGAAGAAATTTCGCCGCTAGCTCATCAGGCGAAAAAGACGATTTTCGACATTTTCATATTTTAATTGTAAATATCTCCAAATTGCAATTTTTTAAAATAGAAAAACTATGTCACAAATTCGTATTGGCTCACGACGTTTCAGTTTCTGCATTCACATTCGTCAATAAATGACGTTTTATTTTTGTCAATTTATGAAATTTCGACAAACAATTGCGTATTTCTATCAAATTCCACATTAACAAAAATTGTCTTTTGGGTTACAAATTATCAGCGGTCCGTGCTCTTTCCATTTCTGAAGAAATTTCGCGGTTAGCTCATCAGGTGAAAAAGTCGATTTTCGACATTTTTGAATTTTAATTGTGAATATCTCGAAAATGCGAAATTAGCAACAGAAACGGACATCGGATCCGTACTCAGCGACCTTGACTCTACTTGACCACATATGTCACATATCTTACTTCGGTGCCACGGACGGACGGACGGACGGACGGACACACACACAGACAGACATTGTCATCCGTATATATATGTGACCGGGAGAACCCGTCTTCAGTGAAAACTCGGATATCCGGGTTTTCACTGAGTTGGTTAGTGAAAACCCGGATATCCGGGTATTCACTGTTGAGTTAGTGAAAACCCAGATATCCGGGTTTTCACTGATAGGTTAGGGAAAACCCGGATAATTCTCCGATATGCTCAAAATCGCGCAATACACTGCTAGAACTATATTTCTATTGCCTGTAGGCCGTTTGGTTCCTTCCAAATCAGGCTATGCTTAGGCTCGCCCTGCGCCCACTGTCCACAAGAGTCAGTCGGCGTCGCAGTCTGGCGGGTCGAAACTTAGGCTTAACGCGACCGGTGACCGACTTCAGGGCGCGCGGAGCGCGCCCTGAAGTTGGTGGTCGCGCTAAGCCTCAGTTGAGACCCGCCAGGCGCGACGCCGATAGAGTTTTAGTGCAAACTGTAAGTGAGATAAACACTCCTCCATATACTTCACCCCCTGCTTAGGCCGGCTGTGCCCCCTCCCTCCGTACTAACGTTTGCGACAACTTTCAGTCGCGTGCATACTGTAAGCGGGATGCACATTCCCCGCATACTTAGCCGCCTGTTGAAGCCAGACGTGCCAATTGGCCGCATGCATTTGGCATTGTGAAAGAGGCAGCTCGGCAAAGATCAAGGTATTGCATAAGATCGCACGTTTCGCACTCCACGACGATTGTTTCGCGCAACAAACAGCGCGAGTTGCCATTCAGAAGCACTTGTTTCGTCAGCAGTGTTGAAACTTATAGAAGCCTTAATTTCTACCTTCGAAAAGATTAGTGAAAACACAGCTATCATGATTTTCACGATCCTCCCACGAAATCTCGCATATCCGGGTTTTCACTAAACTTTCAGTGAAAACCCGGATAATTTGACATTATCTGGGTTTTCACTAACCCGTCAGTGAAAACCCGGATATCCGGGTTTTCACTAAGTCGACCAGTGAAAACCCGGATATCCGGGTTTTCACTGGATCCGGGTAGTCACGGTAACATATACACCTCGCCGCGCTGAGGCGCGGCGAACAAGCTGTGTGTGTAAAAAGTTCAACCTATACTTTGTGTCTGCCAAATCTTGGTGAACAGTATAGTGAATTTCATTCGCATAATTTGCTGTATCTAGAGAAGGTGTCTTGAAAACGTGTACCACAATTCAAATGCAGCTATTACCACGATACGGTTGTCTGTACAACTGATCTAAAGCTCAGTGATATCGCCGCGTTCGCTATCTGGTATCGGCATGATACGACGCCGTTCATCTGAAGTTTTATACCTGTGGGAATACGCCGCATCCAAAAAACTTGCCAACTGTTTGGCGCAGTCGTTCTCTAAATTGCAATATTTCAAAACGGTAAAACCATGTCACAAATTCTTATTGGCTTACGACCATTCAATTTCTGCATTCACATTCGTCAATAAGTGACGTTCTATTTTGGTCAATTTATGAAATTTCGACAAACAATTGCGTATTTCTGTCAAATTCAACATCGACAAAAAATTTCTTTTGTGTTACAAATTATCAGCGGTCCGTGCTCTTTCTATTTCTGAAGAAATTGCGTCGCTAGCTCATCAGGTGAAAAAGTCGATTTTTGACATTTTCATTTTTTAATTGTAAATATCTCTAAATTTCAATTTAATAGAACTGTAAAAAATATGTCACAAATTTTTACTGACATACGGCCTTTCCATTTCTGTATTCACATTCGTCAATAAATGACGTTTTATTTTTGTCAATTTGTAGAATTTTGACAAATAATCGCGCATTTCAATAAAATTCCACACTTGCAAAAATTTCTTTTGTGTTACAAATTATCAGCGGTCCGTGCTCTTTCTATTTCTGAAGAAATTGCGTCGCTAGCTCATCAGGCGAAAAAGTCGATTTTCGGCATTTTTATATTTTAATTGTAAATATCTCTAAATTGCAATATTTCAGAACTGTAAAACCATGTCACAAATTCTTATTGGCTTACGACCTTTCAATTTCGGCATTCACATTCGTCAATAAATGACGTTCTATTTTCGTCAATTTATGAAATTTCAACAAACAATTGCGTATTTCTGTCAAATTCCACATCGACAAAAAATTTCTTTTGTGTTACAAATTATCAGAGGTCCGTGCTCTTTCTATTTCTGAAAAAATTTCGCGGCTAGCTCATCAGGTGAAAAAGTCGATTTTCGACATTTTTGAATTTTAATTGTGAATATCTCGAAAATGCGAAATTAGCAACAGAAACGGACATTGGATCCATACTCAGCGACCTCGACTCCACTGGACCACATATGTCACATGTTTTACTTCGGTGCCACGGACAGACAGACAGACACACAGACAGACACACAGACATTGTCATCCGTATATATACACCTCGCCGCGCTGAGGCGCGGCGAAACAAGCTGTGTGTGTAAAAAGTTCAACCTATACTTTGTGTCTGTCAAATCTTGGTGAAGAGTATAGTGAGTTTCATTCGCATAATTAGTCGTATCTAGAGAAGGTATTTTGAAAACGTGTACCACTATTAAAATGCAGCTATTGCCACGATACGGTTGCCTGTACAAACTGATCTAAAGCTCAGTGATATCGCCGCGTTCGCTATATGGTATCGGCATGATACGACGCCGTTGATTTGAAGTTTTATACCTGTGGGAATACGGCACATCGAAAAAAAACTTGCCAACTGTTTGGTTCAGTCGTTCTCTACCAGGAATTTCGTTTGGTTGCGTATTTCGCGTTATGGCGCGTTTGTCAATTTATAGAATTTTGACAAATTGTGGCGTATTTCTATACAATTCCACAATTGCAAACAATTTTGTTTGTGTTACAAATTATCTGCGGTCTATGCTCTTTCCATTTCTGAAGAAATTTCGCCACTAGTCCATCAGGCGACAGAGTCGATTTTCGACATTTTTACATTTTAATTGTAAATACATATCTCTAAATTGCAATACTTCAAAACTGTAGAACCATGTCACAAATGCTTATTAGCTTACGACCTTTCAATTTCTGCATTCACATTCGTCAATAAATGACGTTCTATTTTTGTCAATTCATGAAATTTTGACAAATAATTGCGTATTTCTATGAAATTCCACATTTGAAAAAAATTTTTTTGTGTTACAAATTATCCACGGCCTATGCTCTTTCCACTTCTGAAGAAATTTCGCCGCTAGCTCATCAGGCGAAAAAGACGATTTTCGACATTTTCATATTTTAATTGTAAATATCTCCAAATTGCAATTTTTTAAAATAGAAAAACTATGTCACAAATTCTTACTGGCTCACGACGTTTCAGTTTCTGCATTCACATTCGTCAATAAATGACGTTCTATTTTTGTCAATTTATGAAATTTCGACAAACAATTGCGTATTTCTATCAAATTCCACATTAACAAAAATGTTCTTTTGGGTTACAAATCATCAGCGGTCCGTGCTCTTTCCATTTCTGAAGAAATTTCGCGGTTAGCTCATTAGGTGAAAAAGTCGATTTTCGACATTTTTGAATTTTAATTGTGAATATCTCGAAAATGCTAAATTAGCAACAGAAACGGACATCGGATCCTTACTCAGCGACCTTGACTCTACTTGACCACATATGTCACATATCTTACTTCGGTGCCACGGACGGACGGACGGACACACACACACACACACAGACAGACAGACAGACAGACATTGTCATCCGTATATATACACCTCGCCGCGCTGAGGCGCGGCGAAAAAAAGAACTTTGTAGGTAACAACTCTTCTACAGCGTGCTGTGGAGGGGAGACGATGAAATGGGTGAAAGCATCAATGCACGTAGACTAATGAGCTGGTGACCGTTGTTGGACTGTATTCCCCCAGCCTAAGTCCCCTTTCTTTTCCCCCTTTTAGTCCCTCATTCTGTGTTCTGGTTCGTCCGTTTGGTCAAATACTCGTTCTTCCTCATTGCAGACAGTTCGTTCGTGTTGGTTCCCGTATATATATTCGCCCAGTTCGAATTCCAGTGGTCCCGCAACGATCTCCGTCTTCCAGAACATTCTTTCTACTTTTAGCGTGATCAGAGTCTGGGCGCACATGATGACGGTGGCAGCCCAGACAGTGGAGTTGGTTCAGTCGTATATTGTGTTCGCTTCGAGTTTGAACTTCGCCGTAAAAGTGTGTGTAACGTCCGCCATTTTGAATTTGGTTTCGTCTGTGTAATCGTACGTGTTCGGACGAAAGAGGCCTCGAAAGCGTGTAGTAGTCGCCGCTGGCTAATCGGCTGGCCTATTCAAGGCATTGGCAAAGCTGCGGTGGACGTTATTGCCGACTTTCGACCTCCATTCCCGAGAGCACACCCGGATCGGACGACGGATCAGGATAGTTCTACTTTCCCAGTATCTGAGCGTAGCAGCACAACCGGGTATAATCAGCCAACTCGCCGCCGAACCACCGGAAACCGCTTCTCTAGCCCTACACCGTTCTACAAGCGCAGTTCACACTCCATCTCATGCACACCTAGCATTTGCACTAATTTTTGATATTTGTTCCACAAACGCCTTGGTATGCTGTGTGTCCTTGATTCGAAGTAGCTGTGCCGCCCACAATCGCCTAGATGACGCCTCTCGTTATCTTTACTGCACTTTCAACACAAAATAAGCACAATGAGTACAACGCATAACGATTTCGTCATGGAATTCAGAGTGATCCCTGAGTTTCACACTGACTTGGTCGGCATGGTTGCTTTTCAAATGGGATCGCCTCGAAACGATGACGACTCCGTACATAGCTGCGAATACGTACACCAAACGAGATTCCTGGTAGAGAACGACTGCACCAAACAGATGGCAAGTTTTTTGTTCGATGTGGCGTATTCCTTTCCACTCGGTCAACTTTTTTTGCCGCGCCTAGATGAATGGCGTCGTATCATGCGGATACCATATGCGAAAGCGGCGATATCACTGATCACTGAGATCAGCTCTGTGATAACCGTATCATGGAGATAGCTGCACCTGATCTAAGGTTTGCGTTCTCAAGATTCTTGCTCTAGATACGGCTAATCATGTGAATAAAGCTGTTCACCAAGATTCGACAGACAAAAAGCATTGGCTGCAGTTTGTGTCCATATCTAGTGCTTGTGCAGTTGCGACCTTTCACTGTTCAGTCTTGTCAGAACGCGGGAACGACTCGACTGAACACTCGTTTCGCCCTTGCTCTACTCTGAGAGAGCCGAGGAAGGATTGTGGATTGTGAAATGGCCTCTTCCACTCCAAAGCCAGGCAAGGAGCCACTGGAAGAAGCGCAGGTGAGAATTGAATGTACAGCGTTTGAGGGTGGCTTCAGTGGTTTAGTGTAGTGGCTGACGGCGCGGTGTGAGTGAATACACTCTTCTTGGATTGGTGACAATGGGGGAGCTTCAGATGTCCTTGGAATGCGCTTTCTCCAAAATGTGTGTGATGTAACCGCAACAGTAACCGATACTTGCACCGCTTCGTCAGAAGCGTTTGACAATGGGAGGTTGTTCATTTAGAGTGCCTTGAGCACGACACCTGGCACGCCGACGTCCCTTGACCTCTCTGATACGAGTGAAAGAGTCCTTCAGAAGAAGACGCCAGCGCAGATCAAAGACAAGTGTGTAGACCATTGTAGCGCCTGTGTTCCCAATGGCAGTAGTGTGGTAACTGCTCCAATTTCAGTCTGGCCAGTTGTTCACCAGAGATAGAGAGGCTGCCCGATGAGCTTCTGCAAGTCGTTTTCTCCCATTTGGCAGTCAGCGACGTCAACAGCCTGCGACGCGTCTCCAAGCGCTGGGACCGCCTCTGCAGCAGCTACAGTCCTCTTAAAGTGGTAGAAGCCACAGTGGTCTACAGCAGTGTTCCCGTGGAGTACAGGCTGTCAGTGACCACTGACAAGGGCACTACAAGTCACTGGGCAGTCACAAATGGAGAGCAGCACGAGAGGGCTTGCAGCTTCTTCGTCGAAGTGTACTGTCCCACGCTTCGGAGAGAGAAGTGCTCATGTGGGAGGCACATGCGGCACCAACCTCAGCTCATGCAGGGCCGAGGAAAACTTGGCGACGACTCGAAGCGCGGTTTTACTGGCCGCGGATGCGGAAAGACGTCTTTGATTACTGCGAACTTTGCTTACCGTGTGCCCACAGGCGAGGGCAGCACAAGCGTCATTACATGCCTTTGATGCATGTAGAATGTGAGAACCATCCGATGTTCATGCGATAGTGATTGACGTTCATCATGTCGGACCATCGTTAAGCGGAAATCGACACACGATTTTGGCTTATGATATCTTTTTACAAAGCTGGTGGCGGGCGGTGCCGTTCCTGTTTAGAAGGCACCCACACTGGCGAAAGCACTTGTTGATCATGTTTTCTGCATATACGGGCCGCCAAGACTAATGCTGTCAGATTTGGTTCCAAATCTGATGTCTCAAATTTTTCAGCAACTATGCCAATTATACGGTATTAGTCGGCTGTATACGACGGCCT
>JASAMZ010013999.1:0-21583 GCA_030248115.1 Linhomoeus sp. GSCO2_2 | reverse complement strand
ACTGCTGAAGGAGATGGAAGAGGAGCAGGAGGCGCAGGTGGTCAAACTGGGGGACGCCTCCATCGCCGCCCCGTTCACTTCCAAGTACTCTTCGATTCAGTCGAGTGAGTAATGAACGGGCTACGACTTCTCAACCTTGGCTTTGGCCCACCTCAGCGCTTACCCTCTCACTGTGACGTCGTACATGCATCTAAAAGTTTTATGATTCATTCCCTCATTGACAATTTTCATGATTTTGCCTCCCTTCTACTCGTTTCCGTTCCAGTCTGTCACGTGATCAAGCAGGGCCGCTGCACGCTGGTGACAACGCTGCAGATGTTCAAGATTCTGGCTCTGAATGCGCTTGTTTTGGCCTACAGTCAGTCGGTACTGTATTTGGACGGTATCAAGTTTAGCGACACGCAGGCCACTTGCCAGGGACTATTGTTGGCTGCTTGCTTCCTGTTCATCTCCAGGAGCAAGGTTGGAAAATGTAAATGTGTTGCAACTTTTGGATTTGTGACAAAAAACGTGCGCAAAATTCAGCCCCTGAAAACCCTGGCGCGCCAGAGGCCCATGGTCAACATTTTCAACGTCTACACACTGCTGACAGTAACACTGCAGTTCGCAGTCCATTTTGGATGCCTCTCTTACCTCGTCCAAGAGTCTCACAGTCGCTCTGGCAACGCCACTGAGACACTCATGGCGGCCAATGGCACGTCTTCAGCTGACGTCAATGCTACAGCGACTACAGTGGTTGGAGAGGGGAATGGCAATTCGTGAGTGGTTTTTAGCGGAATTAATTTCCAACTTCCGTGCGCTGTATTTGAATTGTAAGCTGTGTATCATCTGGTATGCTTTGTCAGGCGCATTTTGCCTCAATTAGCTCTGTACTGGACCGTGGCTGCCATTCCAGTGCCTAATCCTTGTTGCAGCAGTCTTCTCAGCAACGCCACCACTGGTGGCGTCAATGGAACCAACGCCACTTCCAATGGGACCTCTGAAGCGGAGGACGAGCCCTTCGCCCCCTCGCTGCTGAACACCACCGTCTACATCATGTCCGTGGCCCTGCAGGTGTCCACCTTCGCCGTCAACTACAGGGTACATACCCCTCTGCTCGCAGGGGATAACGCCCTATGTGGTGTGCGGTTGATCCACAATAAACTTTTGAACTTTTGAACTTTTGAAAGGGTGGGTGTGTGGAATTGGATGAATGAATGAAAGCGGAGAGAAGGAGTGATGGATGTATTCTTCAGGGCCGGCCCTTCATGGAGAGCCTGATGGAGAACCGCCCCATGCTCTACAGCCTCTTCGTCTCCGGGGGAGCCGTGGTGGCGCTCGCTAGCGGCCTTGTCCCTGAGATGGCCGAGAAATTTGAACTGGTTCCCTTGCCTGAGGAGGTGGGACTAGTGTCTCACTTGCTCACTCACTGCCTACTCACTCATTCACTCACTCATTCACTCACTCATTCACTCACTCATTCACTCACTCACTCACTCACTCACTCACTCCCTCCCTCCATCCCTCCCTCCCTCCCTCCCTCCCTCCCTCCCTCCCTCCCTCCCTCCCTCCCTCCCTCCCTCCCTCCCTCCCTCCCTCCCTCCCTCCCTCCCTCCCTCCCTCCCTCCCTCCCTCCCTCCCTCCCTCCCTCCCTCCCTCCCTCCCTCCCTCCCTCCCCCTCCCTCCCTCCCTCCCTCCCTCCCTCCCTCCCTCCCTCCCTCCCTCCCTCCCTCCCTCTGCTTCCCCTCTATATTTCTTATATCCTCCGCCACCGCCACCGCCATTTAGAAACTAAATTCTTCGGTTCGACATTTCAGTTCCGCAACATCGTGATGGCCGTCCTTGCCATAGACCTGGGCGCCTGCCTGTTCATTGACAGGACGCTCAACTTCTTATTCGGAGACGTCAGAATACGCAGATACGCACACATGAGCTGATTATAGAGTGATTATTTATGGTTGGAAAGGGGAAAGAGTGATTGGTGATTGAAATTCTAGGCAGTCTGTCGTGCGTGCTCGTTCGTCGTTGTTATTGTTACTGATGTGTCGTTGTGTCGCTTGTGTGGCGTCAGAAAGGTGTCGTGAGCGAAATAGTGAGAGCTTGAAAGATCGTTGGTTTTGAGCGCTGTGTTTTTAAAATTCGAAAACGGCGCGTCTCGAACGGAACGCCTGAATTTTGAAGGCTATCTTGTTTTTTCGGCGCTTTGGATTACTGTAGATTGTATTCACAGACGATTTCGGACGACGACAACTGTGGAGGTTTCATAGTGAAATCGGACAAAATGTCACTATACGAAGGCCTCGGAGGGGACGAAGCCAAATCCGGTGAAATTTCGTTTATGATGTTTTTGAAATTGTCAAAAACAATGTAAATGTTTTTAGGCAGTTGGTCCGCCGCCGGCCTGAAATTAATGCAAACGCAGCTGAAACTCAAGAAAGCGCAAGCGACAGGGACGCAGGCACGCTATTGTGGAATTTTGTTTATAGTTTCGCATTCTTACCTTGCCTTGCACATACAGTAATTACAAATTTGTTTAAGCGCGAAAGTTTTTAGCGCGACAAAACACGTGCAACGGCCCAGCCTAAGGACAAGGCATCTACCGTAGTTGTGGACCACTCTTCGAAAAGTGTCGACAGTAATTCAGGTACAAATGAAGACGATAAAACAACAACAGTTACAACGCCGAAATTGGTGCCGCGCCGCGCGGTGCCAATTGGGGACGGCGTTCCACTGTCGTTTCTGCCGACGGCGCTCAAGGTGAATTTTTACCTTGACGAATGTGTTTCTGTATTTAAATTTTCAAGCAATTTTCGACGGCCTTGGCACTAAGTAACAAAGAAAGCGCTCTGCATGCATTTGCCCACGCTATTAAACGAGTCGAACGTGTAGTTTTGTGGCCACAGGCTAGTCAATCAATTGTCGTAGCTAAGGTAGTCATTCCATTGCGTGAGGAGAGGACAATGCGATGTAAGCCAAGCCGGCCGTCGTGACATGCGAGGGTGCACACGTGTACACACGTCTGTGTCTGACACTAAATTAGGTAGTAGGTATAAATAAACTCCATCGAAGCCATAAGCCAAGCCGGGTGCCATAGCATAGCACTTCGCACGATGCGATGACGACCACCACGACGACCACAACAGAAACTGACGACGACAGCAACTCTACTATTCTTCCATCACAGGAGGACAAAGTGGTGATCTTCGGAGAGATAGAGGTGGAAGAAGAATACAATCCACTGCAACCCAACGACTATGACAAACTCGTGGCTAAGAGGGAGGCGGAGAAACGAGCTAGAATCCAAAAGGAGGCGCAGGAAAAGGCGCAAAAGAGGAAGGAACTAGGCGAAAAGGCCGTGAAGCAAGAAAGTAGTACGGGGTGGGTCTACGAGAGAGAAATGGCGCGACCACGCGCCGACCACGCGTTGCGTGGTCGCCGCGTGATCGGCCTCAAGCGTGCACTTTTTGGACCGCGGTTTTTGCGGACTATTTACTACACCACAAAGCGCAATTCTAGCTCCTCAATGGACGGCTTCTCTCTCCCTTCGCCTCTCAAGAAACCCAAGAAGGAGGAGAGTTCGTCAATTTCCTCCAGGGTGGGAGGGGCGCAAATAGCGCCGCCTCAGAATCTAATAGAGGCCGACAAGAAAGTACTGGCGGATCCAACCCCGCCCAGTTTCACCCCTGCCTTTGGTGGCGGGAGCAAGGGGTGGGTGTAATTGGTCAAAAGTTGCACGACTCGCCAGTGTAGTGTTAAAACTTGACAACGTTCCAGATTGGGAGTGGCGGCGAAAATTATGGAAAAGATGGGCTACAAGAAAGGAGAGGGACTGGGCAGAGAAGGCCAAGGAATGAGCACGGCGCTGCATGTAATTTATAATTTCTGAGTGAGGTGCCATTATTATATTGTGAGGCACATTTCTGCAATTCAGGTGGAGAAGGTCGGCTTTCAATCCGGGATCATCATTGGGGAGAAGGAGCTACAGCAGCCCAAGCAAGGTTCGCCAATAGTTTTTAGCACTCCGACCCCAAAAGGGGCGGAGTGCTATAGTGGAGCTGACACCGACTAACTTTTTTGCCCCAAGATTTCTCGCGCGTGGTTCACCCGATTTGGACGGGGTTTTTTTTTAATCGATAGCTCTCGAGGGATACTAGGGGTGCTCGGGCCTTCGTTTTTTTCGCGTAGTGGGAAAATTTTGAGAAAAATTCAAAAATTTGAATTTTTACTTACTGCGAGGGTGTTCACCCAGCTGGAATTTCTGGAATAGTCGGTCGATTTTGACGCCCTTTGGATATGTTATAGCCCTCTACGAGAGCTTTTGCGGAAAAAAAATCCCGAGCCAATCGGCCGACGCGTTCTCGGGTTACGGTAGCCGAAAGTGGTTTTTTGACAAAAATTTGCCTTTAAAAAATCCTAGTAAATCAGGGAGTTGTTGGATCGGGCCAGATATCTCAAATCGGCAAGATTATCATGTTCTCTTTCGTTTAAGACCAAAATCTCTGAAATCCGCCGCGGAAATCTTGAGTTCTGATTTGCCAACGGGTCTCCGTCGGGGGTCGAAAATTCCAATTTTTGACTTTCGGCCGTTTTAGCGCCCGATTGCGATGATTTATGGCCAAATGGACTGCACCACGCGATTCCCCGTTGAAAACTGATCCGGAATCGATTTTCAAAAATATTTTTTTGGCTACCGTACCCCGGCCGCGTCCAAAATTCGAATTTCCACCCGGGTGGTCAAAATCAATGTTGGAGTCGATGCCGGTGCTTTCGAGGTCGCTGATGCCGAATCTGGCGTTATTTTGGCGTTTCGGATCAAAATTGGCGAGTTTTTGTCGAAAATCGACCTACCGTAGCCCTACGTTGACGAAACTGAAAGTGTGGTAATTGTACAGTTGAAGTGTCGATTCTAGGGTATTTCGCGGCGAGGAACGCGAATTCGCTATTGGTTTCTCCAATTTGTTTCGATTTTGCCTTCAAACAGCCACTTTCCTAATTCCGACATTCAAATTAGGATGCAACTTTTACTGTACTCTCCTCAAACTATTTGCAACTTAAATTTGCGCGCGCATTCAAACTTCTGAATTGAAGGAAATGCAGTGTGGAAAGGCGGCGTGGTGAAGTAAGCATTTGCGCATGAACTGTCAATTCTTCCGGTCCAAAATGGCAAGGCGAGTCTGCGATTGGCGCAGCCCCGAATCTTAGCTGCCTACTACTGGTTGAATCGAAGCGAAATGGCGCATTTTGGACTCAATTCGGCCTGGTCTACAGGATTTCGGTGGAGTTCTGCTGCGCGCCGGTACATACGGTGGAGGGAATACGCGTACTCTGAAACTCGCGCGCGGGCGGAATTTGTGGAGAACCTTTGGGCGGAAATCGGCCTTATTTCTCATGATAAGTGAGTGGCGGTCTGCTTTCTCCCGTTCGGGTCGGAGTGCTTCACTGCAGGCTCTCCTGCACGTTTCCCTTGTTCTACTCTACTGAAGTGATGTAAAAGCAAGAGGAAACAGCAGCGGATATTCAGAAGCCGTTGACACTGATAAAGAGCTGATGCCGCCCCCTCCCCTGCCAGTCCCAGCTGTCAGTGGTGGTAGTAGCTCATCCTCACAAGAGCAGTCACAGTCGACAGAAGAGGAGTCATCAGTGCCCATCACAGAGCTGCTGAAGAACCCCACCAAAGTCCTGTTGCTGAAGGTCTGTTTGCGTTTTCAGTAAAAATACGCCTCGCTCGTCGCCTGCGGAGACGCGCGTCGGCATAGGTGACAGGTGGAAGGAGCATCGACCATTCTCTGTAGAGTGAAAGCGGCCACCTCTCTGTGAAGGCGTTTTGTAGTCGCACGATTGTGAAGGCGCGCCGATATTCGCTCCTGTTCTTTTATAAACAAAATACCGTACCCCCTTTCTTTCCTCTACAGAACATGGTGGGTCCAGGGGAGGTGGACAACGAGCTCGAACCGGAAGTGAGGGAGGAGATGGTCAAATATGGCGAGGTCGTCAACGTCGTCGTCTTCGAGGTATACTGTATTGATTTGTGTGTGTACAGTGTGGCTTGTACAGGGTTTTTTTTAGATGACCACTTTTCGTTCGGCCAGATTTTGTGCAAAACTAAATCAATGGAAGTGAAACTTTAACACGTGGTCAGAAAGGCTTTGCCATTTTGTTTGTTAGATGCCCAGCTAAATTGATCTTGCACTGCGAAAATTACAGGGTGTCAAAGTTCAGGCCGGAAATCTCACGATCCGCCGAATTTGAAGCACGGTAACTCGGTCGTTCCGCCGCTTTTGCGGGCGCGGCAAATTGCATCTGAAAGGTCTTTTAACAAGCGTTAATTTGCAACAAGAACGAACTTCCTATGTCGTCTAACGGCCGAGTTACAGCTCGTCGAATATTCTTGGCATTGGTCAAAGTCCCTCTTTCCAAGCGGATGGCGGTCCTCGACTCTCCAGTACGCGTTATCAGAAACTTTGACGGTCGGTAACTCGGCCGTTTGACGACATAGGAAGCTCGTTCTTGTGGCCAATTAAAGCTTGTTTAACCTTTTGCGTTAAGCACGAGCACTTGATCGCGTTAATTTTTTCGATCGCGTTCTCGAAAACGCGATCAATGCTTAAGGATAGGCGTCAGTACAGGCAACTTTTTCTCGAGCTACAGTGGACGTAGAGAGTTCGTTCCTGTTGCATTCGACGCACCGAAAAATCCTGAATCCGCTAATCTCTTCAGGTCCGCCATCGGACGTCCACAGTGGCCGTACGGACGGATTTTGTCTTGGCCATCCGACTCGTCCAGCAGGGAAGTGGACGAGGAGGGTGTCAGAGGTGCCGAATTCTGATCGCGTTTTTTAGAAATTTGAATATCTCGAGCTACAGTGGACGTATCGCGCTGATTTTTGCTTCATTCGATTCCCCACAATGTTCTGCGTAGGACTATGTATTCAGTTTGTGCATCAACTGGCTTTGGCAGTCGCACGGACAGAATTTCTGTCTGATAGGGATTGTCTGTGGTCGAACGGCCCTTCTGTGGCGGCGGTGTGCCTGCAGCCATTCGCCACATTCGGCTCACATAGTGAACCTAATGTGACTTCTGGGTGTAATAGTGAGTAGTATAGAGTGGCTCTTCCGGGAAACGTGCTACGGCCTCATCTCTTCTGGGAAAAGTGCTATGAGTCTTCCGGGAAAAGTGCTGTGGTGCCAGGCGATGACTTTTCCACCAGATTCAAACTGTGGCTACGCCCAAGGGAGTGAGTGCACCCCTATAAGCCTAAGCCTCCTTCTGGAGAATCGGCCCTGCGAGTGTCTCTAATAAGCGCACCACTCTGACTATCGGCCTACAGCCCAAGGTGTGTGTATTTTGCAGACTGCACACAGCGTTGCACTGCACCCATAAGCCCAAACATGTGAGTGTCTCTAATAAGCCCAAGGTTGAAAATGTCTCTAATAAGCACACCCCCTCAACTGAGCATCTATAGCTGTGCGTGTTGCGTGAATAAGTGTCATGTGCCCTCACCTATGTACTGTGTCCGCCTACGCACTTACCTACCGCTACAATGTTGCGTTGGTGGTGGGTAGAGAGGTAGAGTGGATGCAGGGAATGGCCAGGACCTCCTGTTTGGAGCGCCTGCAGCGCTGCCTGGCGGTCGTGATGGGAAACGTGCAGAGCGCCATCTACCGGCCGGGAGGGGAAACACAGATTCATGAGATTTGAATTTCTGGTTGTTGTGTGCAGCCACCAGGGGGCGCCAGTGTAACGCGTGGCCGCACCTCTAAACTCGACGCTTCGCATGCGCGATTGGACTTCTGTCTGCTTACCAAGACGAATTGGGGTCAGGGGTCGAGATGGGCCACGGTCACGGGAAGAATGGGCGTTCAGCCGGACTGGCTTGTTGAGGTCAACTCAGGAAGTCTGCTTAGCTATCGACTGGTCTTAGGTCGCTCTTGTAGCTGTCTTGCGGATGCGCACAGTTTGGAAAGTATTTACATTGTTTCAAAGAGGACAGACAGCACAAACTCACATTACGACAACGATGACAATCAAACCACAAACGACGCGCCTCGACTCCTAACCATGTTCAGATGCCGACATCGTTCCACTTCTATTCCCACTGGCTATCAACTTACCTACCTTAGACTGCAAACGAAGGCTAAACTCTACAGACTTCTGACTGCTGACTGCCGAGACTCTAGACTGCCTCCCAACTGCTTTCTAACTTGACTGCCCTTAACTTGACTTGACTGCCGGTCTCTCTTGAGGGGAGGTCCTTATATGGGAGGGGGTGACGGCCTTTTGAGCGGCTCTTGTTTTCGGTCTTGAGAGGAAGGCTAGGCTATTCTTGGAGCGGGCTGGTCTGGTCGGCTTCTTGTTATGAAACAATTTGCTGCGTTGAGCGGGAAGGCGTCTAGGCGCAGCTGAAGGGATGACGAGTCCAGGTGACGATACTTGGCGGCAGAGCTTGCTGGTTTCGATATGTAGGCTGGTCGGCTCGTCTGCTGACGTCTGTAGGCTCTTGCTTGGGCGGGCTATTTTGGGAGGCTATAGCGGCTGGGGTTGGCTCAGGCGGGAAGGCTAGAGGAAATCTCGGTCTTTCGCAAAGGCTGCTGGGTTGTAGGGAGGGATCGGACTTTGAGACGATGGCGCGCCAGGCAAAGATGTTACAGTGAGCAAACCTAATACAAACTACCACAAATCTAACACAGAGAGTGAGAAGACGAAGCGCCACATGCTACAACTGCCTTTCTTACAAAAGTTGCTGTTTACTGTTTTGAAGAAACTGGAAACAGCAACGAGACGGTTGTACATACGAATATGAGACACACTAAACTAACCATCAAAAGGGGACACCAACAGAACTCAACACAACCGTCGGCAACACCAGAATGACAAACTGACACAAAACAGAGGGACAGAAGACAGACAGTAGACACAAGGCGGACTCGCGAATCTTAAAATCATTGTCCTCATGAACAAGCAAGGATTACAACTAAGCATCCCATGCTACAACTGCCTTTCTTACAAAGTTGTTGCCTACAGCTTAGTGAGCTACGACACGAGGTACACAAACTGCTACAACAGATACACGTCCACCATAGCAACGTCGCGCAACAACATCTCTAACGGCCTCCGAACATTAAACGTACGTAAGAAGCAAACGAGCACCAACTTGTAGAGAAAGAACAACGCAACAACAAACTTGAAGAGACGACAGCTAACTAGGACAAAACGGAAACAAAATGACCGCGCGACCTATGCATCAATGCTGTGCACCATACAAACTACGTAGGTATTGACGACTGGGTTGTTGAGAGAAACCACGAACACATCGCAACACTGCAAATCGACGCGACAAAGAGGGCACAGACAGAAACGTATCCAATCCACTAGCTAGTCACCTACTGGGACAACGTGAAACTTGCGTTCACAATGTTAGGCAACACAAATAGAAGGTCAGAAGCAACTTTCACGTTGAAGGCGAACCAGAGTTTCTTTTGACAAAGTTAAATTTCGGCTACGAAAGCTTCTGGTTCAGGTAAATTTTGTTCTAAAACTACAGAATAACTCAGACAAATTCGAACTCACGTTTCCAACTTGTGGGTTGTGTCGGCTTTCCTTGGTTCCAGTGGATGTGCTTGACGAAATCCTTGCTGGGATAAGTCGAAGGCAACTACCTAATTTGCTGAAATACAACTCCTGAATAAGAACTTTGTTAATTGGACGTCATGTTGTTAGAGATACACAACTACTTAATGCAACAACACAACAACTCTCCTCCTCATTTCTCCTCGTCACTCCATCTGAAAAACTCGCAAGAGACAGGCGCTTTGTGCAACATTCTACTCAAACTGGGCCCCTCAATGGCCGAACACTGTCTTCTGACGCAGCCCCGTCTTCGGGCAAAACAATTGAACTGTCTGCTGCTGCTGCGATACAACGCCTAATTCTCCTGCTAAACTTCTGCAAAAGTGGTAGTGGATGAATGGCGGCAGAGACTGGACGAAGAAGGGTGAAGGAGATAACTGATGGGAGTAGCTGGGAAGAAGTGCTCCCTGGGTTTGAAATGCTAGTCGCAGTGTCGACTGCACTGCTTGAGTCGTCTTCAGTCTCCAGGGCCACTCGTTGTGGACCTGTTTCAGTCCAGCCCAGCTGCGGGACCTGACGCTGTTCGCCTGAGAAGGGCGCGAAGGCGTGCTGTAGCGAACGGGAAGCAACTGTGAAGCGTCACCCTTCAAAGGTGGCATTAGCTCAGTGGGCGCGCGTGGCGACTGACTGGAAGGCTTTGACATTTGGCTGCTCTGGTGCAAGGCGAGGAGAATTGAAACACTGACAAAATTTACTACTGCTTTGGAGAACTTCTCACGACTCAAATATTGCTCCTTTCGCATTCTCCTACGAAGCTCGCCTAACTTCACTAGGGCTCTTTCAGCCTCAATTATCCCTTCGCATATGGCACTTGGCCTTTTAGTCTCACTGTCGTCTTTACGGCTCAACCTGCCTTGGCCACACACTTGCCCTCTAGGCTTGACTGACCTCGACAAGGGTCGTCGCTGTCGCTTTCTTCTCTTCGCTCTCATGCGTCGCTTTCGACGCCGACCACCTTTCACTTCACTGTCAGAGCGCAGTTCACATCTGTTCTCTTCAACTGCCTGGAGTGGCACTCGTGGCTGCAGCGTCACTATGGGATTCTCTTCAGTCACTGAGTTATCTTCAGCAGTGGAAATGTTCTCACCTTCGAGCATGGCCAGACAGACGCTCGAAACAGCTAACGATGCGACTCCGACTACAACAGCGGTCAAATTCTGCTGGCTTTCAGCAACTTCAGCTACTTGGCAGGCCACTGTTCCGCGAAAAGCGCTATCTGCATTCTCCAACGTCTGCTCCTCCTCTGGCAACAAGGGCACACTTGGCCTCTCTGGCGCATCTGTTCTGGGGTCGTGCCCTCCACTGTTGGGAGGTTCCAGCATTGCTGACTCTGACTTGATCTCATTCCGACTGAGCTCAGCCACGGCAGGCCCATCTTGGCAACGTGAATGTTGGGCTGACTGGGCGATGGTGTGAGTCAGACCTATTGATGAGGGGGCTGACTTCTGCCTGGTTTGGACACTGGCAGAATTGTAGGGAATCTCGCCAATTGAAATGGAAGAGTCCATTCGCCCTGCAGTCACAGCCACTGGGGAAATTGATTTAGCTGTTGTGGTTGGCGCTCTCACGACTTTCTCAGTGGCACTGTTCTGCCAATGGGATGTTGCTGGGACATTCGGCGACACTTTGCTCTGACTAGGCGGCAACTCAATCTGTGGAACTTGCTCAGTGAACAGCTCTGGTGATGATTCGACCAGCTGAGCTTTGCACTTCGCTGTCTTGAGGTCTGGCATTTCAACAAATTCCAGATGTTTCCCAATGGACGGGCGGAGCTTTTGGAGGAAGAGATCTCTGGTTAGGCTGTCCAAGGATCCACCAGCTTTGCTGCCATAGGCAAGCTTTGTCAGTCTTTGAATTTCGGCGGCAAAGTTCACAACTGTTTCGCTTGGATTCATTTTGCGTTGGCACAGTTCCACCTGATAATTCAACCTCAGTTCTTCATGGAATAGCGCGAGACGCAACTGACTCACTAACTCAGACAAATTGTTTTTCTGGCGTGGTTCAAGGTCATAGTATGCCTCTGCAGCATCTCCTCTCAGAAGGCATGGCAGCACTCTCAGGGCTGCAGGCTCGCTCAAATCTAGAGCATCTTTCACGCGCAAGAAGATGGAAAGCCATGAGTCGAAGTCGACCTCGGTCGTTAGAAGGGGCACGGGAAGACTGAGGCCTGCGCCATTAGAGATTTCGACAAGCTCCTCACGAGGCATGATGGGCTTGCAGCGGATGACTAGTAAGGGAGGAATATCCGGCGCAACAACTTTGGCTGCTGTGACAACATCTTAGCTCAACTGAAGGGAATCCACGCCTCTTGTGGATGAACCTCAACCAAACGCCCTCCCCTAGCAGATACCAATGTAACGCGTGGCCGCACCTCTAAACTCGACGCTTCGCATGCGCGATTGGACTTCTGTCTGCTTACCAAGACGAATTGGGGTCAGGGGTCGAGATGGGCCACGGTCACGGGAAGAATGGGCGTTCAGCCGGACTGGCTTGTTGAGGTCAACTCAGGAAGTCTGCTTAGCTATCGACTGGTCTTAGGTCGCTCTTGTAGCTGTCTTGCGGATGCGCACAGTTTGGAAAGTATTTACATTGTTTCAAAGAGGACAGACAGCACAAACTCACATTACGACAACGATGACAATCAAACCACAAACGACGCGCCTCGACTCCTAACCATGTTCAGATGCCGACATCGTTCCACTTCTATTCCCACTGGCTATCAACTTACCTACCTTAGACTGCAAACGAAGGCTAAACTCTACAGACTTCTGACTGCTGACTGCCGAGACTCTAGACTGCCTCCCAACTGCTTTCTAACTTGACTGCCCTTAACTTGACTTGACTGCCGGTCTCTCTTGAGGGGAGGTCCTTATATGGGAGGGGGTGACGGCCTTTTGAGCGGCTCTTGTTTTCGGTCTTGAGAGGAAGGCTAGGCTATTCTTGGAGCGGGCTGGTCTGGTCGGCTTCTTGTTATGAAACAATTTGCTGCGTTGAGCGGGAAGGCGTCTAGGCGCAGCTGAAGGGATGACGAGTCCAGGTGACGATACTTGGCGGCAGAGCTTGCTGGTTTCGATATGTAGGCTGGTCGGCTCGTCTGCTGACGTCTGTAGGCTCTTGCTTGGGCGGGCTATTTTGGGAGGCTATAGCGGCTGGGGTTGGCTCAGGCGGGAAGGCTAGAGGAAATCTCGGTCTTTCGCAAAGGCTGCTGGGTTGTAGGGAGGGATCGGACTTTGAGACGATGGCGCGCCAGGCAAAGATGTTACAGTGAGCAAACCTAATACAAACTACCACAAATCTAACACAGAGAGTGAGAAGACGAAGCGCCACATGCTACACCAGTAGTCTATCCGAACCGACTCGACGTGTAGAATCCAACGGTGACCACGCCGACCCCCTCCGACCTACCACGAATGCCCTGGGGGCAAAAACGTCTCCCACGAAAGGGAGTTTCAGCATACTGACAAATTGTTAACAAATTCAAAATACATCAGAATTATATCAAATAGGGGTGCGTTTGAACTGTCTCGGCGAGGCGAATTCAACGGCGCCAATGCCGCCACCCCCAAATGTACCACGAGTGCTATTTTTGCAAAAATGTGCCTCAAAAACCAACTTTTTATTGGCTCATCCAAACATAGTGTTGCAGGGGTTTGTTTGAAGCGTCTCGACGAGAAAATTACAATGGTGCTATCTGCGACCCCAGACCTCACACCACGTCCACGCAGCAGCCACGCAAATGTGGTCAGGCCACTACTGATGGATGCGTATATGCATACACATACGCATATGTTAAATTTTCAATGTATGCATACGCATACGCAAACATAACACCATACGCAAACCGTTTGCGTATGCATATGAAAGCCACAAAATGCGACAACTGGCACCAAATTTCAACCAATTTGACCTACAAGTGAGCTAACAGCAAACCAAACTTTTCTTGAATTTCATTTTATCAGTTGATTATGACTGAAATTGATTGATACGTGATGCCGAAGCAATTTTCATCTCCTCCGAACACAAGAGTGTCATAGTAAAATAAACTTTTTTGTGGAATTTTTTGCATTGAAAATCATATGCACACGCATACATACGCAAACCTTTTGCTATGCGTACTATGCAATACGCATATGCAAATGAGTTTGCTTGCGTATACGCATACGCATATGCAAATGGAATTTCCAATATTGGCCATCAGTACAGGCCACAACTATTGATTGGTTGGCCAGAACATGGCGTTGTTGGGGTTCATTGAAACCGTCTCGACGAGAGGAATCCAATGGTGCCATCGGCGACAACGTACCACGCACCACATCCACTCGGGCTATGCAAACGTGGTTGGGTCATAACTCATTGCTGCCTTTGCCGAATCTAACGATGTAGGGGTTCGTTGAAACCATCTCGATGAGAGGAATCGATAAAACTCTGACCCCTCACACTATGCATGCTCATTTACAGATGCTTGTGTTGACAGATGGAGTCTGAAGGTCCTCATCAATCGATTCCTCTCATTGAGATGGTTTCAACAAACCCCTACATCATTAGATTCGGCAAAGGCAGCAATGAGTTATGACCCAACCACGTTTGCGTGGCCCGCATGGACGTGGTGCGTGTACGTCGTCGCCGATGGCACCATTGGATTCCTCTCGTCGAGACGGTTTCAATGAACCCCAACAACGCCATGTTCCGACCAACCAATCAATAGTTGTGGCCTGACCACGTTTGCGTGGCCGCTGCGTGGACGTGGTGCGTGGTACGGGGTCACGGATAGACCCATTGTAATTTTCTCATCGAGAAGCTTCAAACGAACCCCTACAATGCTATGTTTGGATGAGCCAATAAAAAGTTGGTTTTTGAGGCACATTTTTGCAACCAGGCAAGTCGTCCGGGGGACGCAGTATACTCCACAAATTTGAACTCCTGCACACGGTGACTCCTCTGTTCTTGTGGCCTCCTGACACTCCCAATCGGAAAACTAATGCCGAATTCGTGATCTACATCCCAGAATACCCCAGAATCAACATACAACACCCCTAACTTCCTATGGACTCGCAGAAACGAAATTCTGCAGTTGGGGTACGGTAGCATGCGATTTCGTCATAGGTACGTTCAAACATTGTCTAAACGATAAACAAATGCCAAATTCGTATTCAGCGCCCCCGAAAACCCCGAAATCGAGTATAATATCGCAAAACTCGACCCGACACCCAATATTCAAATGGACGCGGCAGGGTTACTGTAGCTCTGCAAATTTGCCAAAACCACTTTTCTGGACCAGATTTCAACGTAAGATCGTTTAAAACCACTTTTGAACCGATTCGGCAACGCATTCGAGCGCTACAGACGCCGTAACGCGATAATCGCAATTTCCGACCCCGGAGTCAAAAAAGTTGCGGGAAAATAACTTTTTTGTGTTTCGACCGATTTTCTTCGTTCATGGCTCATTCGATAGAGGACATCTGGGAAGGAGCAACAAGAGTGGTCTCGCCGCTCTAGCTGCTACCTAGCTCGCACAGCAGCCCGTCAAAGTCGACCCGGGGCCAAAATTCGCGAATTTTTCAAATTTGGCGCCAAAATGGGTCCCGCAGCGATCCAATTCATTTTTTGCACCCTCGGCCCTATCGAGTGCTACAACATATCAAAAGATAGTATATACCATTATATGCAACTTTTTCGAGTTCTACCTTGTACTATGCCTTTTTCAGTACTTTGAAAATTTAAATTTTTGAATTTCCCGTCAACGGGGTCCCGGAGCGTGACCCCGTTTGGTGTCCACCCTGCCCACTTACTAGGCCTACCCAACGCAAAAGACCGTTTGCAAATCGGCCGCTTCACGCGCGAACGCCGTTGACTGTAATTTTCTGCTTTCGCGCACAAACGCTATATACTCCACACTTTTTTGTGGAGTATAAAAATAGCACTCGTGACGGCATTGGTGCCATTGAATTCGCCTCGCCGAGACGGTTCAAACGAACATCTATTTGATACCGTTCTGATGTGTTTTGAATTTGTTAACTATTTGTCAATATGCTGAAACTCCCTTTCGTGGGCGACGTTTTTGCCCCCAGGGCATTCGTGGTAGGTCGGAGGGGGTCGGAGTGGTCACCATTGAATTCTACGCGTCGAGGCGGTTCGGATAGACTACTGGCGCCCCCTGGTGGCTGCACACAACAACCAGAGACTCAAATCTCATGAATCTGTGTTTCCCCTCCCGGCCGGCAGGCGGCGCTCTGCACGTTTCCCATCACGACCGCCAGGCGGCGCTGCAGTCGCTCCAAACAGGAGGTCCTGGCCATTCCCTGCATCCACTTTACCTCTCTCCCCCCAACCAATCAATAGTTGTGGCCTGGCCACGTTTGCATGGCCGCTGCATGGACGTGGTGCGTGGTACGGGGTCGCGGATAGACCCATTGTAATTTTCTCGTCGAGACGCTTCAAACGAACCCCTACAACGCTATGTTTGGATGAGCCAATAAAAAGTTGGTTTTTGAGGCACATTTTTGCAAAAATAGCACTCATGGTACATTTGGGGGTGACGGCATTGGTGCCATTGAATTCGCCTCACCGAGACGGTTCAAACGAACCCCTATTTGATATCGTTCTGATGTGTTTTGAATTTGTTAACAATTTGTCAGTATGCTGAAACTCCCTTTCGTGGGAGACGTTTTTGCCCCCAGGGCATTCGTGGTAGGTCGGAGGGGGTCGCGGTGGTCACCGTTGGATTCTACGCGCCGAGGCGGTTCGGATAGACTCCTGGCGCCCCCTGGTGGCTGCACGCAACAACCAGAAATTCAAATCTCGTGAATCTGTGTTTCCCCTCCTGGCCGGTAGGCGGCGCTCTGCACGTTTCCCATCACGACCGCCAGGCGGCGCTGCAGTCGCTCCAAACAGGAGGTCCTGGCCATTCCCTGCATCCACTTTACCTCTCTCCCCACCACCAACGCAACATTGCAGCAGTAGGTAAGGGCGTAGGCGGACACAGTACATAGGTGAGGGTACATGACACTTATTCATGCAACACGTACAGCTATAGATGCTCAGTTGAGGGGGTGTGCTTATTAGAGACATTTTCAACCTTGGGCTTATTAGAGACACACATGTTTGGGCTTATGGGTGCAGTGCAACGCTGTGTGCAGTCTGCAAAATACACACACCTTGGGCTGTAGGCCGATAGTCAGAGTGGTGCGCTTATTAGAGACACTCGCAGAGCCGATTCTCCAGAAGGAGGCTTAGGCTTATAGGGGTGCAGTCACTCCCTTGGGCTTAGCCACAGTTTGAATCTGGTGGAAAAGTCATCGACTGGCACCACAGCACTTTTCCCGGAAGACTCATAGCACTTTTCCCAGAAGAGATGAGGCCGTAGCACGTTTCCCGGAAGAGCCACTCTATACTACTCACTATTACACCCAGAAGTCACATTAGGTTCACTATGTGAGCCGAATGTGGCGAATGGCTGCAGGCACACCGCCACCGTGGCCGCCGTTCGACCACAGACAATCCCTATCAGACAGAAATTCTGTCCGTGCGACTGCCAAAGCCGGTTGATGCACAAACTGAATACATAGTCCTATGCAGAACATTGTGTGGAATCGAATGAAGCAACAAGTCTCTTTTAAAAAGCGGAGTGGTTTTGAGCTTTGAATTTTTACTGAGATGGTAGCAAGGCCCTTTCCGGTTTCGTGCAGCGTCTTTGACTCTCCTCGCGACTACACTTTTTGGAGTGGTCTTGCTACACAACATTGGTATCGCTCGGGTTTAATTCTTTACACCAAGAAAATCATCTTTTCAGACTAAATTTAAAACCAGGCAAGTCGTCCGGGGGACGCAGTATACTCCACAAATTTGAACTCCTACGCACGGTGACTCCTCTGCTGTTGTGGCCTCCTGGCACCCCCAATCGCAAAAGCAATGCTGAATTCGTGATCTACATCCCAAAATACCCCAGATTCGACATACAACACCCCTAGTTTCCTATGGACTCCAGGAACTGAAATTCTGCACTTGGGGTATGGTAGCATACAAATTCGTCATAATTATGTTCAACCATCATCTCAGCGCTAAACAAATGGCAAATTCGCAATCAGCGCCTCCGAAAACCCCGAAATCGAGTATAATATCGCAAAAGTTGACTTGACACCCACAGTTCAAACGGACGCTGCAGGGATACTGTAGCTTCGAAAATTCTTCCAAAACACTTTTCTAGACCAGATTTAAGCATAGAATCGTTTGAAACTACATTTGAAACGATTCGGCGACGCATTCGAGCGCTACAGGCGCCGAAACGCGAAAATCGCAATTTGCGCCCCTGGAGTCGAAAAAGTCGCAGTGTAAGAAACGTTTTTGTGTTTCGCCCGATTTTCTCCGTTCATGGCTCATTCGATAGAGGATATCTGGGAAGGAGCACCAAGAGTGGTCTCGCCGCTCTAGCTGCTACCTAGCTCGCACAGCAGCCCGTCAAAGTCGACTCGGGGCCAAAATTCGCGAATTTTTCAAATTTGGTGCCAAAATGGGTCCCGCAGCGATCCAATTCTTTTTTTGCCGACTCGGCACTATCAAGGACTACAACATATCAAAAGATAGTATATACCATTATATGCAACTTTTTCGAGTTCTACCTTGTTTAACCCATTTTTCAGTACTTTGAAAATTTAAATTTTTGAATTTCCCGCCAACGGGGTCCCGCAGCGTGACCCCGTTTGGTGTGCACTCTGCCCACTTACTAGGCCTACCCAACGCAAAAGACCGTTTGGAAATCGGCCGCTTCACGCGCGAACGCCGTTGACTGTAATTTTCTGCGTTTCGCGCACAATCGCTATATACTCCACACTTTTTTGTGGAGTATAAAAAGACACTGGAATCTAACGCAAAACTACAGGTTAATTGTGAGCATGATTTGATGTTGGCTTGCAGCGGGCTCTTCAGCGATGTCAAGACCGCCGCTTTGCAACGCACGAGGCCAAGATATATAGGTGCGCCGGTATGGAAATTTCTGAATGCGTATGCGTATGCGTATTTTCTGGAGTCATACCGATTAATGTGTATGCGTATGCGTATTTTCGAACTCCATACCGCGGTATATCCGTATGCGTATGCGTATATCCTACAGTAATCTCGATCAACTATAACTGCCAAATTTTCACCGTGACTGCCACATTTGTCTTCACGTTTAGCGGCAAACGTGTCGCCAGCCAAGTAAGAGCATTGTCAAGTGTGACACACGCACAAGAGTAATGCGGCTGCAAAGTCAAAGCCGCAATTTTCGAGGGTAGGTGCATGGAAACGGCTGCGCTGTTCAGCATTGTGCGAAAAGGTTGTGTCTCTTGAAGCGGAAGAAAACACCTTCCACGAACAGGAGAATGCGTAACAATGCATTAGTTACAACTTATGTAACAATGTGGACCGCTCAGTGACAACCACAGGATATTTGAGACCAGCTTACAGTAGCTGCCTGAACAGCAATTCTTTGCAATTAGAACAGATTCTAGCGCCGCAGGCGATTTTCTTGCAACGAATAGTTTCTTAACATCCAAATTTTGCATGGTTTGGTAAGGTTGCGCTCTTGACCATACGCATTCAAATACGGATTAAAATTTTAATGCGTATGAGTATGCGTATGCGTATAGGCGAATGAATGCGTATGCGTATCTGTACGGTATACGCATTCGAAAATAAATCGGTATACCGAGAAATGCGTATGCGTATCGGTATACCGGGTGCACCTATACCAAGATATAACAAACCAAAATCTGCAGTTTTCATCGCGTTTTGGTTACTGTAGCACTCTTTTGACCTTTTGAAACTTTTTGTTATTGGATTCTTGCTCAGGAGGTCGAGCGCTTCATTTTGATATGCGATTCGACTAGGTTCGATGAAGTTTTGACTTTTCGCAAACATTGCTTCGGGATACTGTAGCGTGCAATTTTTAAAACTTGTTATTATTTCGACGTCACAGTTCGCGAGGATAGTCTGAGGGCTACCCGTCGATGTGTCGAACTCAACCCAGCGACGTCAGACAAGCGAGTTATTAAGTCCGAAGCAAGCGTGTCGTTTCCAGTTTTTGATGCATTGAAGTTAATGTAGCTCTCTGTTTAAACTTTTGAAACTTTTTGTTGTCGGATTCGTGCTCAGGAGCTCGAGCGCTTCACTTTGATATGCGATTTGACTAGCTTCGGTCAACTTTTGTCCTAAAATGGACCCCACTTTGGGATACTGTAGCGCGCGAGTTTGAAAACTTATTTCAGTTTTGAACACTCAGATGGCGAGAGGAGTCAGCGGGCTACTCGACGATTTCTAAAACCCCACCCTACGACGTCGGATGAGCAAGTTATTAAGCCCGAAGCGAGCGTGACGTACGCATGCACGTACGCACGTACGCACGTACGTACGCACGTGCATACGCACGCCGAGCTCTTGATAGGGTTCGCTCGGCTGAGGCCGAGCGAAAAAATCAGCGCGATACGTCCACTGTAGCTCAAGATATTCAGATTTCTAAACGCGATCAGAATTCTGCGCCTCTGACGCCCTCCTCGTCCACTTCCCTGCTGGACGAGTCGGATGGCCAAGACAAAATCCGTCCGTACGGCCACTGTGGACGTCCGATGGCGGACCTGAAGAGATTAGCGGATTCAGGATTTTTCGGTGCGTCGAATGCAACAGGAACGAACTCTCTACGTTCACTGTAGCTCGAGAAAAGGTTGCCTGTACTGACGCCTATCCTTAAGCACTGATCGCGTTTTCGAGAACGCGAATCGAAAAAATTAACGCGATCAAGTGCTCGTGCTTAACGCCAAAGGTTAAAGACCTTTCAGATGCAATTTGCCGCATCCGCAAAAGCGGCGGAACGACCGAATTACCGTGCTTCAAAGTCGGCCGATCGTGAGATTTCCGGCCTGAATTTTGACACCCTGTAATTTTCGCAGTGCAAGACCAATTTAGCTGGGCATCTAAGCATACAAAATGGCAATTCTTTTCTGACCATGTGTTAAAGTTTCACTTCCATTGGTTCAGTTTTGCACAAAATCTGGCCGGACGAAAAGTGGTCATCTAAAAGAAAACCCTGTACAAGGCGTTCCACGCATGAATCGGCACCCCAGCTCTGGGTGGTAGAAGAGATGGACGCGCTTTCGGATACTGTAACTAGCGTCTTCGATACGTCGAATGTCGGATTCTGCCTGTCAGTGTTCTGTCCATGCTAAACCAACGTTTGCGTTTTCCGTGAGATATTCAATTAGCTGTTGTGCGCAGAATTAAAGCATTTTGAAATTTAAGCTCTTTTACGTAATTTCAGATGGCCGGCGTTCCAGAGATCGAGGCCGTGCGAATCTTCGTGGAGTTCACGAAAATCGATCACGCCGTGAAATGTGCGAATTTTCCATTTGTGCCACATTTTGAAAATTACATATTTCCACCTAATTTCAGCCGTGGTAGCGCTCAATAATCGGTTCTTCGGCGGCCGTATGGTCAACGCTTCATTTTACGACTTGGACAAGTTTCGCGCATACCAACTGAGCGATTAATTGATTTTGTGGCGCGATATATACTTCTAATGGCGGTTGCATTGTCATGTTGTGTATACGTGGTACTGATTTCTGATTGTGATACTGTGCTGTTTCGAATGAAGGGATTACTGTAGCCATTGATTTAGCAGAGGGTCAGAGTTGAAATTCGTCAGTGTATTGTCTATGCTGGTTATCACGCACGGATCACTGATCAATCGATAAATAATCAGTGATTATCACTAGAATTCAATCACAAAGTATGTCTCATTTGGCCCTAAGAGTGACACAGTTGGACAGCTCTGTACTGGACGGGGAGGTGGAAACGCAGATTTGGCGCCAATTTGAAAATTTGAAATTGGTTTTGCCCCATTCTCTGAAGATAATTGGCGCAATTTTGGATAGATTGGAGCCCGAGTTGAAATTGGGTCTTAGAGCTGTTGTGGTTTTAGTGCCTTTGATTGAAGTCATTGGTACAAGCG
>JASAMZ010013998.1:0-10096 GCA_030248115.1 Linhomoeus sp. GSCO2_2 | reverse complement strand
ATTGCTTTAGAAATAAAAATGAGTTGTATAAAGGTTGTTTTTTCGCCTATGAGCTAGCGGCGAAATTTCAGAAAATGGAAAACACAGACCGGTGCAGAATTTGTAACACAAAAGAAATTTTTATACTCCACAAAAATGTGGAGTATATAGCGTTTGTGCGCGGAACACAGACGCGTTCGCGCGCGCAACCGCTCATTTCCAAACGGTTAAATTCGGGTAGGCCTAGAACGGGAGGGGTGGACACCAAACGGGGTCATGCCTGCGGGGACCGCTTGGCGGGAAATTTTGAAAAATTTAAATTTTCAAAGTACTGGCAAAATGGGTTAAACAAGGTAGAACTGAAAAAGTTGGCAGATAGGGCAGATACTATCTTTTGATATCTCGTAGACTCGATGGAGCCTAGGGTGAAAAATGACTCGGGATCGCTGCGAGACCCGATTTGGCGTGCAAATTGAAAATCGGCGATTTTTGGCCCTTTTCCAACGCCGGCTGTGCGACGAGGTGGCAGCTAGAGCGGCGAGACCGCTTTTGTTGCTCTTCCGAACTCGTCCTCTATCGAACGAAGCCAGGAACGGAGAAAATCGGTTGAAACACAAAAAGCTCACCGGGGTGGAACAATTGCCGTTTTCGCGTTTCGGCGCTTCTAGTGCTCAACGCGCAGCTAAGTCCGTTCCAAAAGTGGTTCTAAACGATTCTACGCTTAAATCTGGTCCAGCAAGATTTTGACAGCTACAAGTACCTGGCCGGCGTCCATTTGACGTTGGTCGGGTCGACTTTTTCCAGACTCGCATTTCGGCCGACCCGAATTCGGCATTCGCTTAGCGTTCACGTGTTCACCATGCGTATGACGTAGTCCATATGCGACCGTAATCTCAAGTGCAGAATTTTGGTTTTTCCTGCGGGTCCCAGATGAAGTTAGGGGTGTCAGCAATGTCCATTCTGGCAATATTTTGAGACGCAGACTACTACAATTCGGCATCACTTTGGCGATTTGGGAGTGTTTGGAGGCTACGCAGCATAGGCAAGGGCCACCGCGCAGCAGGAGCTTGAACTCGGAGTATACCGCGTCCCCTGGCAACCCCGCCGGTTTGCAAATGTGGGCAAATTTTACTAAGAAGACGCGATTATTTGTCAAAAAATTTGCATAAATTGGCACAAATAGAACTTCATTTATCGACAAATGTGAACGCAGAAATGGATAGATCGGTAAAACTGCAATGAGAATTGTGGTGACACCGGAGTCTGACAGTTTTGAAAATTGCAATTTGGAGATATTTAAAATTAAAATTCAAAAATGTCAAAAATCGGCTATTTTCACTTGAGCTAGCGGCGAAATTTCTTCAGGAATGAAAAGAATACAGAAGGCAGAATGTGTAACACAAAAAAGAATTTTTGCAAATGTTACATTTGATAAAATACGCGATTATTTGTCTAAAAATTCCACAAATTGACAAAAATAGAACGTCATTTATATTGACGAATATGAATGCAAAAAGCAAACGAACCGTATGCCAATAAAGTTTTGTGACATAAAGTTTTACAGGTTGAAGAATTTGCACTTTTGAGATATTCAGAATTAAAATTTAAGAAACTCCAAAATTGACATTTTCGCTCAATTGGGCAAAACAGCTGTTTTTTTTTATGAATGCGGCGGGAAAAATATAACCATGCAATCGTCCGGGGGACGCAGTATACTCCACAAATTTGAACTCTGACGCACGCGGACTCCTCTGCGATTGTGCCTCCTCACACTCCCAATCGGAAGACGCCGAATTCGTGATCTAGATCACGAATTCGGCATTACTTTTCCGATTGGGAGTGTCAGGAGGCCACAATCGCAGAGGAGTCACCGTGCGTAGGAGTTCAAATTTGTGGAGTATACTGCGTCCCCCGGACGACTTGCCTGGTTATATTTCCGCGCACGCATTCATAAAAAAAACAGCTGTTTTGCCCAATTGACGAAAATGTCGATTTTGGAGTTTCTTAAATTTTAATTCTGAATATCTCAAAAGTGCAATTCATCAACCCTGTAAAACTATGTCACAAACTCTTATTGGCATACGGGTTTGCCATTTCTGCATTCATATTCGTCAATAAATGACGTTCTATTTTTGTCAATTTGTGGAATTTTGACAAATAATCGCGTATTTCTATCAAATGTAACATTTGCAAAAATTCTCTTTTGTGTTACAAATTATCCGCTGTCTGTGCCCTTTCCATTCCTGAAGAAATTTCGCCGCTAGCTCATCAGGTGAAATAGCCGATTTTTGACATTTTTGAATTTTAATTGTAAATATCTCCAAATTGCAATTTTTCAAAACTGTCAGACCATGTCACAAATTCTCATTGCCGTACGACCTATCCATTTCTGCGTTCACATTTGTCAATAAATGAAGTTCTATTTGTGCCAATTTATGGAATTTTTGACAAATAATCGCGTATTTCTAGTAAATTCCACATTTGCAAACCAGGCAAGTCGTCCGGGGGACGCAGTATACTCCACAAATTTGAACTCCTATGCACGGTGACTCCTATGCTGCTGTGGCCTCCAAACACTCCCAATCGCAAAAGTAATGCCGAATTCGTCATCTGCATCTCAAAATACCCCAGAATCGACATACAACACCCCTAACTTCCTATGGACCCGCAGAACCAAAATTCTGCACTTGGGGTACGGTAGCATGCAAATTCGTCATACGCATGGTAAAACTACATCCAAACGCTAAGCGAATGCCAAATTCGTGATCAGCGCCCCCGAAAACCCCGAAATCGAGTATAATATTGCGAAAGTCGACCCGACACCCAACATTCAAATGGACGCGGCAGGGATACTGTAGCTGCGAAAATTTCTCAAAAATATTTTGCTGGACCAGATTTAAGCGTAGAATCGTTTAAAACCACTTTTGGAACGATTTGGCTGCGCATTCGAGCGCTAGAAGCGCCGAAACGCGAAAACCGCAATTTTCGACTCCGGAGTCAAAAAAGTTCCACCAAGATAACTTTTTTGTGTTTCAACCGATTTTATCGATTCCTGGCTCGTTCGATAGAGGACATCTGGGAAGGAGCACCAAAAGCGGTCTCGCCGCTCTAGCTGCCACCTAGCTCGCACAGCAGCCCGTCAAAGTTGGAAAAGGGCCAAAAATCGCGAATTTTTCAAATTTGGCGCCAAAATGGGTCTCGCAGCGATCCAATTCATTTTTTTCACCCTCGGCCCTATCGAGTACTACAACATATCAAAAGATAGTATATACCATTATATGCAACTTTTTCGAGTTCTACCTTGTTTAACCCATTTTGCAGTACTTTGAAAATTTAAATTTTTGAATTTCCCGCCAACGGGGTCCCGCAGCGTGACCCCGTTTGGTGTCCACCCTGCCCACTTACTAGGCCTACCCAACGCAAAAGACCGTTTGGAAATCGGCCGCTTCACGCGCGAACGCCGTTGACTGTAATTTTCTGTGTTCCGCGCACAAACGCTATAAAAAATTCGCGATTTTTGGTCTTTTTACGACTTTGACGGGCTGCTGTGCGGGCTAGGTAGCAGCTAGAGCGGCGAGACCGCTTTTGGTGCTCCTTCCCAGATGTCCTCTATCGAATGAGCCATGAACGGAGAAAATCGGGCGAAACACAAAAAAGTTATTTTCCCGCAACTTTTTTGACTCCGGGGTCGAAAATTGCAATTTGCGCGTTTCGGCGTCTGTAGCTCTCGAATGCGTTGCCGACTCGTTCCAAAGGTGGTTTCAAACGATTCTACGTTGAAATATGGTCCAGAAAAGTGTTTTCGAAAAATTTTCGGGGTTACAGTATCCCTGCCGCGTCGGTTTGAACTTTGGGCGTCGGGTCGACTTCGGCAATATTATGCTCGATTTCGGGGTTTTGGGGGTCGCTGATGACGAATTTGGCATTCGTTTATCGTTTAGATAATGTTTGAACATAGATGTGACGAATTTGCATGCTACCGTACCCCAAGTGCAGAATTTCGGTTCCGGGAGTCCATAGGAAGTTAGGAGTGTTGGATGTCGATTCCGGGGTTTTCGGGGGCGCTGATTACACACTGTGGCGCTTTTGCGCGCAAAGAGAATGCGCAGAGAGAACCCACCTCCACAAAGTGATCCCAGCCATCATTCGAGAAGAGGGGAAGCCGAGCGGATATTAAACTGTCCTTGCACTCAAACTGTCTGTCGAATGTTGTGTCAGTCAATCGTCGTCAACCTTGTGGACGAATAGAAGTGTGCAAGGGTAGTGGAGAAGGAAGGAAGCGTGTTGTGACTGTGGCGTGAAGGCGAGGGTACAAACAGATGAGCGGAAGGCGCCCCTATCAGTCGCGCGCCCTGTTGCCTCAATCTCCCGCCCCTCCTAATAAACAGTGGGCGCGCGCGGCAGGTGGCCCTCGCTTCCCCCCCCCCCCCCCCCCCATCACGCTTTAGAAACAATGGCCGCTCGCCGCGGGTGGACTGGGCGGCTCGCCTCCCCCCCCCCCCCCCCCCCCATCACGCTTTAGAAACAATGGCCGCGCGCCGGGGGTGGACTGGGCGGCTCGCCCCCCCCCCCCCCCCACAAACGGAGGGGCGCGCGGAAAGATTTACAAGGCGCGGCAAAGTTAAAAGGGCCGTCCACGTGCGAAAGGCGCCCGTCGATCCCCATCGACGCCTGTCAACGCGCGTCGATGGATCGTGACAGAGCGATTTTTGTGGCCAATACTGTAGCTAGGTGTAGTGTCCGTCCGTCCGTCCGTCCGTCCGTCCGTAGAGGTTTGCCTCCCTAGCACTTCGCCACGCGACGCTTCAGCATGCGCGCGCCTAGACGCCAGCGGGACGCCAGCGGCGGCAATCAATCGCTGCACGGCCAGCGCCGCCTGTTGCTGCCTGCCTTCAACGCAGGCATCGCCTACAGGACAGACTTTCTGCAACAGGACAAATGTTGCAACAGTACAGACGTTGCAACAGGATGGTTGTGCGAGGCGACCAGTGCCATTGGCTCGCAACAGGACAGACCTTCTGCAACAGGGCAGATTTTGCAACAGGAGCAACAGGAGAGACCTTGCAGCAGGACAGATTTTGCAACAGGACAAATCTTGCAACAGGACAGATTTTGCAACAGGACAAAACTTGCAACAGGACAGATCTTGCAACAGGACAGATTTTGCAACAGGACAGATTTTGCAACAGGACAAATCTTGCAACAGGACAAATCTTGCAACAGGACAGATCTTGCAACAGGACAGATCTTGCAACAGGACAAATCTTGCAACAGGACAGATTTTGCAACAGGACAAATCTTGCAACAGGACAGATCTTGCAACACGACAGATTTTGCAACAGGACAGATCTTGCAACAGGACAGATTTTGCAACAGGACGCAGATTTTGCAACAGGACAAATCTTGCAACAGGACAGATTTTGCAACAGGACAGACCTTGCAACAGGACAAATTTTGCAACAGGACAAATCTTGCAACAGGACAGATCTTGCAACAGGACAGACCTTGCAACAGGACAGCACCGTTGGGTCGCAACAGGACAGACCTTCTGCAACAGGACAGATTTTGTAACAGGCAACAGGACAGACCTTGCAACACGACAGATCTTGCAACAGGAGAGACCTTGCAACAGGACAGGACAAACCTTGCAACACGACAGATCTTGCAACAGGAGAGACCTTGCAACAGGACAAACCTTGCAACACGACAGGCCTTGCAACAGGATAGATCTTGCAACAGGAGAGACCTTGCAACAGGACAGACCTTGCAACAGGACAGATCTTGCAACAGGACAGATTTTGCAACAGGACGCAGATTTTGCAACAGGACAAATCTTGCAACAGGACAGATTTTGCAACAGGACAGACCTTGCAACAGGACAAATTTTGCAACAGGACAAATCTTGCAACAGGACAGATCTTGCAACAGGACAGACCTTGCAACAGGACAGCACCGTTGGGTCGCAACAGGACAGACCTTCTGCAACAGGACAGATTTTGTAACAGGCAACAGGACAGACCTTGCAACACGACAGATCTTGCAACAGGAGAGACCTTGCAACAGGACAGGACAAACCTTGCAACACGACAGATCTTGCAACAGGAGAGACCTTGCAACAGGACAAACCTTGCAACACGACAGGCCTTGCAACAGGATAGATCTTGCAACAGGAGAGACCTTGCAACAGGACAGACCTTGCAACAGGACAGGTCTTGCAACCGGTCAGACCTTGACAATGAACAGGACGGACGTTGCGGCGCGCGCACGAGGCGACCACCGCCGTTGGCTCACAACAGGACAGACCTTGCAACGGACAGACTTTCAACAGGACAGATTATGCAACAGGACATTACGGCCATTGACGACTACATTCCGTGCTATTCAGATCACACAAATTCTTCTGCAACAGGAAGGAACGGCTAGTAATTCATAAGGCGCAAAACAGTAAGTCACAGTATACACAGTCAGGCTTACAAAGCCGTACGTAATTCATAAATCGCAAAACAGCCAAAGTCACAACATTATGGTCAGGCTTACAAAGCCGTACAGAATTCGTACCTAAGTAGCAAAACTGCCAAAGTCACTTTTGGGCAAAATCGACTAAACGACGACCCAACGAAACAAAAGGCAGCAGCAGTACGCGGCACCTGGAAAAGGCAAGACAGCACGAATCGTTTGCAGACGTGAAAGACAAAACCACACGAATCGCTTCAATGCAAAGGCCCAACGCGGACACAGTTTGACAAACGTCTGCCTCTGGGGGGGCGCCCCCCCCCCCCCCCTCAATCTTACTGGGCGTTGTCCCCAGTTGGGGTGTAGTTGTAAGGGAGGCCAGCAACGAGATTCCAGTGCTCTTGCGGAATCGTCTGCCAATCACGCTCTGTGATTGGGCTCTCTGCTTCAGCCCTGTTGTGGGCGGTTTCGAGTCTCTCTTGTGGGGTAGGATAGAGTCCCATAAAATTCGATCGAATAGCTTCCTCCCAACGGCGACACACGCGCATGTAGCGGAACACCTGCTTTTCAGGCTCGTAAACGAGGCGCCTCGGGCCATTCACAGGACGGAAATCTGGTGCCATATATCCAAAAATGACTGTCAGAATTTCCGTTGGTAGGATGTCCCACTGGCCTAAACATTTAAAATCAGTTTTGAATTATGCTTCGAAAATGCGTGTCGTAGAGCTAACCATAAAGGCGCCTCATGAGAATCTTCCAGTGACTGCACGCCAGCGCCAAACGATTGACCGATGTGCCGTTTGGCGGTATTTGACGAAAAATGACTGTAAGCAGTTTGTCAGACAACTGCTGCCTACATTTCTTAGGGTTTGAACGAACTTCCGAGGAGCTTCGCTTCATATTGCCAGTTTTCGTCCTGCCCAATCGGCTTGACCCCCTATTCGCCAGTGGACTCTGCAATGGATTGCATAACCGTTACAGTATATCTTGTCATAGGAAGCAGAACGATAACTAGCTTATAGATTCGAAATATTACCAGTACTAATTCTGCTTCATCCACCAAGTATGTAGGTAGGTACCAGAAACTTTCATTTGCTGTCTACTTTGCTAGATATTCATCCTATATACTAAGCGGCAAAACTCTGTCCGTTTGTGTGTTTGTCTGTGAGCGCTCAAACGTGTCAAACGGCTTGAAATCTATCTGAAATGTCCTATGGGCTAAACCCAATTGCCTGCAGGCTAAACCCAAGTGTCTATTGTGTATTTACAGGCACGGGAGCTGGTGCGATCCTAAATGTAGGCACTGGCAGGGGCACAGGATCGAATGACTTGAGATCGATCCCAAATGTCCTACGGGCTAAACACAATTGTCTATGGGCTGAACCCAACGCCATTGACCATAGAGATTCTCCCACGGGCTAAAGGCTCTAGTCCTATATACTAAGCGGCAAAACTCTGTCCGTTTGTGTGTTTGTGTGTTTGTGTGTTTGTGTGTCTGCAAACGCCATAACTCTAGAGATCTTTGAGAGATCGGGATGGTCTATAGCTTAAACTGACCGCCATTCACTGTAGTTTTGCACCTCCTATTTTAGAAGTTTGGCCGATGACTAAATTCCACAATATTTCGCAAATATTGACTGCATCAGTACATTCTGAGCACAGAAGGCACCACACGCTGTGGTTGACGTTTGATTTCGCGCCAAACGCTCCTTACGGTGTCACCATGTCATGTGGTTGTCGTGGTGAGAATCTAAAGTGTATTCGCAGGCACTGTATGCACTGGCAGGGGTGCAGCATCAAACTGCTTTGGATCGATGTCAAATGTCTTTAGATCTATATGAAATCTCCTACGGGCTAAACCCAAACATCTACGGGCTAAACCCAAGTGTCTATTATGTATTTACAGGCACAGGACCTGGCATGAGTCTAAATGTAGGCACTGGCAGGGGCACAGTGCCAATGGCTTGAGATCTATCTGAAACGTCCTATTGGCTGATCCCAAATGTCTACAGAATAAACCCAAGAGTCTACTGCATATTTACAGGCATGGGAGGTGGTGCAATCCTAAACGTAGGCACTGGTAGGGGCACAGGGTCGAATGGCTTGAGACCTATCTGAAATGTCCTATGGGCTAAACCCAAGTGACTATGGACTAAGCACAAGTGTCTATTGTGTCTTCACAGGCATAGGAGCTGCTGAGATCCTAAATGCAGGCACTGGCAGGGGCACGGTGTCAAATGACTTGAGATCAAACTGTAATGTTCTGCGGTGGGCGTAATTCAATGATTGTGTTATTTCCTTTACCAGATTACCCATGGGCTATCGACCATAGAGATTCTCCTACGGGCTAAAGACACTAGTCCTATATACTATGGCGCCTAACTTTGTCCGTTTGTCTGTGTGTGTGCAAACGCCATAACTCTAGACACAGTTGTCGGTTCGCGATGATCTATAGCTTAAACTGACCGTCGTAACATGTAGTTTTGCACCTCCTATTTTAGAACTTTGACTGATGACTAAATTCCACAATATTTCACAAATATCGACTGCACCAGTACATTCTGAGCACAGGAGGCACCACATGTTGTGATTGACGTTTGATTTCACGCCAAAAGCGCTATACAGTGTCACCACTCGTGACAGAGTTATCGTTGTGAGACTTCAAAGTGTATTCGCGGGCATGCAGTGGGCAGGGCAGTGCATGCACTGGTAGGGTCACAGCATCAAACTGCTTTGGATCTATGTCAAATGTCTTTAGATCTATCTGAAATCGCCTACGGGCTAACTCCAAATGTCTACGGGCTAAACCCAAGAGTCTATTGTGTATTTACAGGCACGGGACTGGCGCGAGCATAAATGTAGGCAATGGCAGGGGCACAGTGTCAAATGGCATGAGATCTGTCTGATATGCCCTATTGGCTAAACCCAGGAGTCTACTGTATATATACAGGAACATGAGCTGGCACGATCCTAAACGTAGGCACTGGCAGGGGCATAGGGTCGAATGGCTTGAGATCTATCTGAAATTCCTATACGGGCTAAACCCAATTGTCTATGGGCTAAAACCAAGCATCTATTGTGTATTTACAGGCAGAGGAGCTGGCGAGATCCTAAACATAGGCACTGACAATGGCACAGGGTCTAACGACTTGAGATCTAACTGTATTGTCCTGCAGTGCACTGAATTTAATGATTGCGTTATCTCCTTCATGCTCTGCAGGTTACCCATACGCTATTGACCATAGAGATTCTCCTACGGGCTAAAGGCTCTAGTCTATATTACTAAGCGGCCTAGAGTCTGTCCATCTGTTTGTTTGTTTGTTTGTTTGTTTGTGGATCTGTGTGCGCCATAACTCTAGACACAGTTGACGGATCGAGATGATCTATGGCTTAAACTGACCGTCATACACTGTAGTTTTGCATGAAGGTTTGTTGACATTAGTCGATTTCAAAATTCCAAAATATTGCGAAAATATCGACTGCACCAGTACATTCTGAGCACAAAAGCCACTGTGCACTGTTACTGACATCTGATTTTGCGCCAAAACTGCTTTGCGCTGTCACCATTCATTACAGAGTTGTCGCTGTGAGACTCCTGAGTGTATTCGATGGCACGGGATGGTAATCGAAGGCACTGGCAGGGGCGCAGGGTCAAATGGCTTGA
>JASAMZ010013997.1:0-11143 GCA_030248115.1 Linhomoeus sp. GSCO2_2 | reverse complement strand
AGACACAGACACAGAGACACAGACACAGACACAGACACAGACACAGACACAGACACAGACACAGACACAGACACAGACACAGACACAGACACAGACACAGACACAGACACAGACACAGACACAGACACAGACACAGACACAGACACAGACACAGACACAGACACAGACACACACACAGACACAGACACAGACACAGACACAGACACAGACACAGACACAGACACAGACACAGACACAGACACAGACACAGACACAGACACAGACACAGACACAGACACAGACACAGACACAGACACAGACACAGACACAGACACAGACACAGACACAGAGATTATATATAAAAAAGAAAATAATATAATATAATATAATATAATATAATATAGATATACATATACAATACAAACAAAGACAGAAGAAACACAGACACACACACCAACAAAGAAAAAAAAAAAACACAGACACAGACACAGACACAGACACAGACACAGACACAGACACAGACACACACACAGACACAGACACAGACCCAGACACACACACAAACACACACAAAGACACATAAACAGACACAGACACGGACACAGACACAGACACGGGCAAAGACACAGACCAGACACAGACACAGACACAGACACAGACACAGACACAGACACAGACACAGACACAGACACAGACACAGACACAGACACAGACACAGACACAGACACAGACACAGACACAGACACAGACACAGACACAGACACAGACACAGACACAGACACAGACACAGACACAGACACAGACACAGACACAGACACAGACACAGACACAGACACAGACACAGACACAGACACAGACACAGACACAGACACAGACACAGACACAGACACAGACACAGACACAGACACAGACACAGACACAGACACAGACACAGACACAGACACAGACACAGACACAGACACAGACACAGACACAGACACAGACACAGACACAGAAACAGACACAGACACAGACACAGACACAGACACAGACACAGACACAGACACAGACACAGACACAGACACAGACACAGAAACAGACACAGACACAGACACAGACACAGACACAGACACAGACACAGACACAGACACAGACACAGACACAGACACAGACACAGACACAGACACAGACACAGACACAGACACAGACACAGACACAGACACAGACACCGACACCGACCAAGACACAGACCCAGACACAGAAAACACAGACACAGAACACAGACACAGACACAGACACAGACACAGACACAGACACAGACACAGACACAGACACAGACACAGACACAGACACAGACACAGACACAGACACAGACACAGACACAGAAACAGACAGACACAGACACAGACACAGACACAGACACAGACACAGACACAGACACAGACACAGACACAGACACAGACACAGACACAGACACAGACACAGACACAGACACAGACACAGACACAGACACAGACACAGACACAGACACAGACACAGACACAGACACAGACACAGACACAGACACAGACACAGACACAGACACAGACACAGACACAGACACAGACACAGACACAGACACAGACACAGACACAGACACAGACACAGACACAGACACAGACACAGACACAGACACAGACACAGACACAGACACAGACACAGACACAGACACAGACACAGACACAGACACAGACACAGACACACACACACACACACACACACACACACACACACACACACACACACACACACACACACACACACGGACAATAGCGTCCGTATATATAATCGCCGCGCTGGGGCGCGGCGAAAAAAACTTGGAATGCACCAATGCAACTTATTTATGGTAAGCAGCAACTCAGTAACGCATCCATGCAGGATTGCATGAACGCTTTACAGCTGCGAGCAGCGTACTTGGTACTGAAACTCAGTTTCAATAAGTGAAACCGAAACTCAAGAAAATTTGTTTACTGAAACTGAAACTAAAATAAAAACTGGTACTGAAACTGAAACTAAATCAGTTTCTATGGTCACCCCTGTTTATGTACACAGTAAGTGTGCCCCTCATAAGGCTTCTTCTCCAAAATAGCTGCGGGCAGCCACAAGACAGGAGCTCCAAAATATCGCCGAACGCGCAACCGAACAGTTGTCGTCGTGTCTTGTCTAGTCTGGCTGTGTGGCTTTTCGCCGCTTTGCACCCTTACACAACAATGGCACGCAGTAGGAAAGAAAGACCCTTCCTTTTCCACTGCGCTTTACCAGCCAAAGAACTACCTAGGGAAATTAAAACCATCACTCAAAGTGTTGAGTATTCGTAATTTGATGTAAAGAAGAGTGTAAATGCGCACGACGACTGAGCAAATTCATAGGACGTCAAGTGGCCAGTGCTGAAGAGTTCAAACAATCAAAAGCGAACTGAGAATGACCGCCAAAGCTCGCGATCAGTGGTCTGGAAAAGTGGACTTCCTATTAGCTTGTCTGGGTTATGCTGTCGGATTGGGGAACGTCCTGCGCTTCCCCTACATCGCTGGAAGGAATGGAGGAGGTCTGTCCAGAGCTTAATTATATGAAAGATGTAGGCAATGTTATTTGACAACATTTTAGCTGCCTTCCTCATCCCTTACGTGCTAATGACGCTGCTGGCCGGTCTGCCCAGTTTCTTCATGGAATTGTCCATTGGCCAGTTTGGGCAAGTGACACCGGTGAAACTCTACCCACGAATGGCGCCTCTTTTCTCAGGTGACGTACGTCAAAAGAATAACAGATCATCTTGTTTTAAACATAGTTATTTCTTGCATGTTCAGGATTGGGATACTGTATGGCTATCGTGCAGTTCTATGGTGCCATCTATTTCAACATTTACTTGGCCTGGGCAGCCCTCTATCTATGGCTGGCATTCAAAGCTCTGCTCAAATTGGATACGTTGCCCTGGCTTGAGTGCAAGCCTTTCTACGCATTGAGGCAGCAACTTGGTGAGATTTTCACGTTACTACGCGATACTAAACGTGAACACAACTAAGCGACCTTTCCAGCATGCATGGACTACTCAAAGTGCATCACTGGGTCGAGCCAGAAAATTGTCGACAGAAATCACTCATTCGTTCTGTTTGACCAGTGCTACAATTGGAGTGTAGCCGACTCCAACCCTGAATTCACTCCCAACAAAAGCGAAGGAGCAGTAACTTATTTCAATAGCTCGGCAATTTCTTTCAATGGGAACTACACGTTTCGTACTTGGTTCAAGGAGAACAAGCAGGGTTTTCAGTCTCCAGCCAGCACATACTTGTGAGGGTAAAGCTGAAGGATAACTGTAGATACCATGTGCAAAACATGCACTATGCAGACATATTACACATTATCATGAAAAATCAAACCACAATTGCAGTGATTACACTCTGGGTGTCAATCGGTGGGAAAGCAATTTTGCTGCATCGTCGTGGCTCCGAGCAAAGCCCGACGTAGTTGTTAGCTTGGGACTGAGTTGGCTTGTCGTATTCTTTATCCTGGCCAAAGGTGTGAAATCTTCAGGCAAAGTAAGCCCTATTTCCTTCATAGAGTCTTCAACAGTGTGCAAGGTCAATAGGATAACTCTGCAGGCGGTGTACTTCACAGCCACCTTTCCATACGTTCTTCTTGTGGTACTTCTGGTGGTTGGCAACCGACTGCCACATTCATATGATGGGATTGTCTACTATCTGAGCCCTAGAATGGAGAAGCTTCTGGATGGCAAAGTTGGCAAGAGTGACATTATTAGCGGTGCACATTAGCACAAAACACTGATCATTCCTTGCAGATCTGGCTGGATGCTGCACAACAGGCTTTCTTCTCCTTAAGTTTGGGCAGTGGAGGCCTCACCACGCTTGCCAGTTACAACTCCTTTCACAACAACGTCTTGCGGTGATAAACTACAGTTGTGACAGTCAGCGGTTGCCATGCTCTCTCACTTTCAGTGACACGGGCATCATCGTCTTTGGAAATGCAGTAGCCAGTTTGCTGGCAGGATTTGTTGTCTTCCCGATTGTTGGCCACATCGCTTGGAGACAAGGATTGCCAAGTAAAGACCCAAATTCTAGCTGCGTTTTGTTAAAAGTTCAAGCAAAGTGCAGTCTAGGCGTCTATTTGCAGTCGACAAAGTGGCGTCCACAGGACCCGCTTTGGCCTGGATATCCTACCCAGATGCAATTGGCACTTTGCCAACTCCTTCAAACCAGATAATCGCAGTGCTGCTCTTCTTCATGATAGTTTTGCTAATCATCGACACACAGGTGACAAGGACAACACTGTCTGCTATTTGAAGAAATGTGTGTGCAAATCGCTACTGCTATTCGCCATTTTAGATAGTGATAGTGGAAGTGAGTATCACCTATCTGTGCGACTGCTTTCCACAGCACTTCAGAGATGCCTGGAAGAAAGCTGGTCTGGTTTTCGGGATCTGCACACTGTACTTCATACTCGGACTGCCATTCTGCACAGGGGTAACTCCTACACAATGGCACGTTTTACATCTAAAACATGTAAATCACAGAAATTCAAAACAAACAAAAATAATTTGTCGACCTACATTTGTGTTTGTTTGTTTGCATTTGTTTTGTGTTATATCTGCATTTGTGACACTCTGTATTTGTTTCTCAGGCCGGACCAGCTCTCTTGAACCTGGTAGACACCGCTGTTGGAGGCTGGTCGCAGGTGCTGCTTGGCACAATTGAAGTGGTCATGGTGGTATGGATCTTTGGCGTCTCACGTCTTGTGGAGACCATTGAACTGATGTTGGGAACCACTCCACCAAATCGATTTTGCGCCATGGCCGGTTACCCTGTTAGCAGGTGCTGGAAGGTCCTGTGGTGGGTGGTGGCCCCAGTTGCTATGCTGGTGAGTTGAGTAGGTAGCACTTGATGCAAATGTCCGTTAGATGGTTTATGATGCGGATGCCCAGATTGTCCACTCAGACCTGTTTCCATTTCGATTCCAGCTTTACTTCACTTTGCAGCTGCGTGTAGAATCAGAACGGTGTAAAACCCTAAAGTTACGCATGGAGAAAGCATGCATATTATAACTGCAATTACCATATCGCGACCTTGATATCAAGCAATCTGTGCGAGACGCGTCATAGACAAACTGTGCAGTGATAAGCGACAGCAATTCTTTCGGCTACCATTTACAGACGATCATTGGCTGGAACGTCTACCTGTTGTTCGTGGAGAGTTTCTTCTCGTACAACGACAAGCCCTATCCCAGGTGGGGCTTCGCCATGGGACTGTTCATCAACTTCTCCACTCTTGTGGCACTGCCTCTGCTGATGGTCGCCATGCTAGTCACGGCTGGGAGAAAGAAACAGGTGTGTGAGATTGCGTTGTTATGTACCCTATTTCTTAGGAATGGTGCAAGTACACCTCTTTTGGTGAGCTTGTGACTCGTTATAACGATTAACGATTTTCAGTTCGCCTGGCTTGTCCGACCCACAGCTTTGTGGAAGCCGCCAGAGGAGCTGAAGACGGATCCGATAGAGACATCAGAAGACACTGCCAGAGATGAGCTGATGTGAATCCTTGTGGCATAGTTATTTGCTGAATGTGGCGATAGCTTAGTAGAACAACTGCGTCTTGTGTAAGTGCGTTCGTGTCGACGCAACGCCTCTCTTGCTTCAAAAACTTGTCAGACGATGTCATAAATATAGTTGCGCTTTTCCACGCTGATAAGCACAGGAAACAGTAGTTGCGTGCGTGCGGAATAGTACAACGATGCCGCCACTCCAAGCCTTTGTTTGGCACGTGAACACTGTACGGCTGTTGCGCGCATCATCATGTTTCACCCGTAGAAAAGGAACTGTAGTCAGTGTACTAGACGCTCAGAGTACATAGCATGCTGCCGCACAGATAGCGGTTTATCGTGGCTAATTTGCTTTTGAGATTTTGGCCCTCTCAGACGCGGCAGTAGGGCAGCACAACACAAGAGCCACTTTGCACCTATACAACAGAATCCCGTTGTCTGGAACATAACCTAACAATTGAAGCATCGGGTTGAGCGCGTCAGCGCTCAACCCAATTTGTTCGGCCGGGGGCCAGTGCGCCCCCGGGGACTAGGGGTTAGTACTTCGTCATACAGGTAGACATAACCGATCGGGCTGAAATTTGCACCATAGTTGTTCATAGTAACAAGAAGTAATGTGCTAAAATTTTAGACAGATCGGTCAAGTGGTTCCCGAGATATTAAATGAAAACTGTCGAAAAATTCATCAATCTTCATCACATCGCAAGGTTTTCGGCCTCGTTCTCGGGAACGGTAGTAGGTAGGAGAGCGGTTGATGGCTCGTTACAACCGCCTACTAATCGGATTTTTTATGTTAAAAAATCAACGGGATCGGTTAAGTGTTGCGGCCGTGGGGCCCGATCAAAAAAATGGCCGAAATTTTGGCTAAGTCCCACTCAAGACGGCCGAGCTCTACTGGTGCAGGCTGGAGCGCCAATCGAAGTGATCCGGTCTAGACTACCATAGGGTGAATAAATGTGTAAAACATTTCATCTTCCTAGGTTGTTTGGTTCTTGAGATATGGGTGCACAAAGGTCAGATCCGGTAAGCCCACGGATCTCGGCTCACTTACGCCAAGCTCTAATGGTGCACGCTGGAGCGCCAATCGAAGTGATCCGGTCTAGACCACCATAGGGTGAATAAATGTGTAAAACATTTCATCTTCCTAGGTTGTTTGGTTCTTGAGATATGGATGCCCAAATGTTGAAACCGGTATGCGCGCAGATCTCAGCTCACTTACGCCGAGCTCTAATGGTGCAAGCTGGGGGCGCTAATCAAAGTGATCCGGTCTAGACCACCATAGGGTGAATAAATGTGTAAAACATTTCATCTTTCTAGGTTGTTTGGTTCTTGAGATATGGGTGCACAAAGGTCAGATCCGGTAAGCCCACGGATCTCGGCTCACTTACGCCAAGCTCTAATGGTGCACGCTGGAGCGCCAATCGAAGTGATCCGGTCTAGACCACCATAGGGTGAATAAATGTGTAAAACATTTCATCTTCCGAGATTGTTTGGTTCTTGAGATATGGATGCCCAAATGTTGGAACCAGTACAGTATGACATTATAACAAAATCGTAAATTCGTATAGTCGATGTTAAAATGAACGGTAGAGTGGTGATATGTATTGGAGGTGTTGTGGGTGGACTCTAGAAGGGTGGTGGGTGGCAGAATGACATTATGACGAAATCGTAAATTCGTATAGTCAATGTCGAAATGAATTGTAGAGTTGTAGAGTGATGATATGTATTGGAGATGTTGTGGGTGGACTCTAGAAGGGTGGTGGGTGACAGAATGACATTATGACGAAATCGTAAATTCGTATAGTCAATGTCGAAATGAACTGTAGAGTGGTGATATGTATTGGAGGTGTTGTGGGTTGACTCTAGAATGGTGGTGGGTGACAGAATGACATTATGACGAAATCGTAAATTCGTATAGTCAATGTCGAAATGAACTGTAGAGTGGTGATATGTATTGGAGGTGTTGTGGGTGGACTCCAGAAGGGTGGCGGGTGACAGAATGACATTAGGACGAAATCGTAATTCGTATAGTCGTATAGCTGTCTGTGCATTCAACCTCCTGAGGCCAGACCTGTCTGTGCATCCAACCTCCTGTGGCCAGACCTGTCTGTGCATCCAACCTCCTGTGGGGTTTTCGAAGACACAGAACATGAATCCAGTGTTTGTTTCTGGATTCGAGCTGCCCTTTGCTCATGACCTCAATGGTACCCACTCTGCAAGCAGCCCTGTCTGTGTCGCCTCTCATCAGACCTGCCAGAGGAGCCCTTTCCCCCTCCCACTGAAGGTGTCCACTTCGTGGACATGGACAGGGAGTGTATTCTAGGAAAGTTCCCCCCTAGTGGGGGGTAAGGACAGGTGAATTTGTTCGGGCTGAAGTTGAACAGGCTGTGTATCTCAGATGACTTCTCAGCCTCTAAGCTACACGAACAAATTCAGCGTGCTCTGTTTGCGGGTGCCAAACTCGCTTCAGAGTGAGCAGTGCAGCTCTGAATTAGCACTAAGTCCTAAGTACTTCGATTCGATACATCGTGTTGGCATGTGATGGCATGGCAGTGTCTATGCGCGTGGGTTAGTGGGTGCACGGACGCACGGCGCCTGTTGATGTAGGAATGTGGGTGGGTAAGGCGGGGGGGGGGGGTGGAGGGGGGGGGGGGGGGCGGTCGTTGCACTTGGACATGTTGCGCTGTGCTTACTGCATATGTTACGTTGTTTGAGTGCTGCAGTGGTAGACACCCACTCGCGTTTCGTCAGTGGTGACGGGTGAGTGAGGCGCGTACCCGCCTGCGCGTTGCGCCTATGTGAGAACCGTCGTGCGTGTGAGCAGAGCACGCTGAATTTGTTCGTGTAGCTTAGAGGCTGAGAAGTCATCTGAGATACACAGCCTGTTCAACTTCAGCCCGAACAAATTCACCTGTCCTTACCCCCCACTAGGGGGGAACTTTCCTAGAATAACAATGTCAGAGAAAGCTCGCGATCAGTGGTCTGGAAAGGTGGACTTTCTCTTGGCTTGTCTCGGCTATGCTGTTGGTTTGGGGAACGTGTTGCGCTTTCCCTACATCGCTGGGAGAAATGGAGGAGGTGAGACTTATAGAAGATTAGCCCATGGAACTCGAAGGTGATGAATTCTACAGTAGATAGTGCTATACCAAATGTCTAACGAGCTGCACTTCTGGTGGTGAAGTATAACGAAATTCTGGGATCGAGACTGGATCCAGAACGTGTAATTAAAAGCAGTGTCTAATGGCACTGTCTATGCCTGCAACTAAATTTTCCTAAAGGTACAATGTACCGGGTGTCCCATAAATCCAGCCCCCCCCCCCCATCCACAGCAAGCTATAGAAAACTCTACGCAATGAAACTTACACAGATTAAAGACCAATGTCTTGGCACATCTGATACCAATTTTCAGCGTCATGCACCCACTCGTGCAGCAATTGTGGCGCGAAACGTAAAATTAGTCGCGGCTGTTGGCGCTCGTGGAGAAGGCCGCCCAGCAGGAAGAGGAGCTGGCCTGCCCTGATTTGGGGTCGGCCGATCGACTATGCTTCGATCGCCCGAATGCGTGCTATGAGATACAATTTTCGTTCCAAAACCGTTCGAAAGCTTGTTTTGTCTTCTTCAAAATGGTACAAGTCGCATCAAATTAGCTCCAGTGTAGCGAAAGTTGTAGCTCACTGAAGCCAGCGAGTCTTGAGAAATGACCAATTTTGCGTTTTGCGCCACAATTCCTGCGTGAGTGGGTGTATGACGCTGAAAATTGGTATGAGATGTGCCAAGACATTGACGTGCAACCTGTGCAAGTTTCACTGCGTAGAGTTTTCTACAGCTTGCTGTGGATGGGGGGGGGGGGCTGGATTTTTGGGACACCCGGTATGTAGCTCCTGACAATTAGTACAAAAGAAAGAGAACCATTGCAGCAGCGTTCCTCATCCCATACATTCTGATGACACTGCTGGCGGGCGTGCCGAGTTTCCTGATGGAGCTATCCATAGGCCAATTTGGGCGAGTCACACCGGTCAAACTCTACGCTCGAATGGCGCCTCTCTTCACTGGTAGGGTCATACAACCCATCCATTGACAGGACGGCATACACGTTGCTGCTCAATGGGCTCTAAGCGTCAAAACTTGTCGAATAAGCCAATGAATCGAAAGTGAAGTTGTCGCTCCTTTGTCCGTCGCTCCTTTGTCGTGTCGCCCCTTTGTCGCGTCGCTCCTTTGTCGTCGCTCCTCTGTCTGTCGCTCCTTTGTCTGTCGTTCCTCTGTTGGGACACCGGCATACACAGTTTTCTTAAAGTTTACTGTTATAGCAGTGTTTTTCCGTTCGCTCAAATGGGCTTAGTTTGTACTTCGGTACTCTGTACGGTTGTACATGTAGGCACTATTTGATTTCACTCCTTAATACACTTTTACTTTTGCTGTGACAATTTAACTTTTTCAGAAGAAGCAGAACTTCAACTTCTACATTGTTTAGTATACAAGATTCAACTCCAGTAAACGAAATTCGCCACTGTAATCGACATAGCTGCAGTACTTCAGTAATCCCGTAATATGTACATATAGGTGGCTCATTGAGGTGTGAACAGACAACGCTTATTACCCTCATTTAGTGATTTTGGCAGTCTTTCTCGCCTTCTTCAGGTTTGGGATACTGCATGTTCATTCTACAGTTCTTCGGAGCGGTCTACTTCAATCTTTACATGACATGGGCAGTTCTGTACTTTTGGCTGTCTCTGAAGGCTCTCGTCAGCCTCGACACTCTGCCCTGGCTCCATTGCAAGCCTTTCTACTCGCTGCAGCAGCAACTTGGTTTGAGTTTTGTCATACTTTTTTACTTTGTTATACTTTTTTATTTTGCTATACTTTTTTATTTTGTTATACTTTTTGTCATATGGTTACAAAACAGAGTTTGTGATGTAAGGGGTTCATTCAGCCTGCGTCGACTACTCAAAATGTCTCACGGAACCCAATCAATTAGTGGTCGACAGGAATCAGTCTTTTGTATTGTTCGACCAGTGCTACAACTGGGCAGACGTCGACTCCAATACCTATTTTGTGCCCAACAAGAGCGAGGAGGCAGTCGCATATTTTGAGCAGTCAGGAACTGTCTTCAACGAAACCTATTCTTTTCGAAGCTGGTTCAACGACAGTCGGGAGATGTTTCAGTCTCCTGCCAGCGCATTCTTGTGGGTTGCGCCTTATGTCAGTTCTACGTAAGCAGAATCATGCACAATATTCAATGCATAGTGTGTTTCAAACCCATTCAGTGACTACTCCTTGGCCGTTCACCGATGGGAAGACAATTTAGCCCTGGAGTCCTGGCTTCGTGCCAAGTTTGAAGTCATTCTTTCCTTGGCATTCGCTTGGCTTCTGGTCTTTCTGGTGCTGGTCAAGGGAGTCAAGTCGTCTGGAAAGGCGCGTCTTATATGCTCTGTAACCAATAGATTAAGTAATGGAGCACTAAGGTCTATTGTACCTTATGAACTCAATTTGGAATTCTGCTGAAGGAAACCCATTTGGTCCAACCTGACTGAGAGAGGCCTGAGTTACAGGCAGTCGCTTTGTCCAGAGTAGTTTTATTGCGGGCGCCGATAGCCTAGAG
>JASAMZ010013996.1:0-13991 GCA_030248115.1 Linhomoeus sp. GSCO2_2 | reverse complement strand
CCGAAACTGACTCGTTTATTTGACGCTTTGTGAGTTCAGCTGCCTTGCTTCAAACTGTTGAGCTAACAATACGGTAGCACTTGAATTCGAAGAGAGCCACACCAGTAACTATTTCAAGTGAAGGCTTTATTGTTACAATGCAAACAGGCGAACTAACCTAATTCCTAACTATGAGGCTAAACAGAAGCATAAGCCAAAGTCTCAGCAGAACCAAAGCCTAAGCAGAACCATAAGCCTAAGCCTAGGCGTAAGCGTAGAACGTCATTCGAAACCTCCCTTGCGATCGACACCATGAACAACCGGCGCCGACTGCCCATGACACCTTGGACAACTGGTGATCCCATAGCCGACGCGCTCGACCTGGGGCCTGCAGCAGCCCGACCTGGGGCCCATCTCTCCAAAATTTGACCCATCCGCTTGGTCAGTCCCGACCATCGGCAAGCACGAGTTGGAGATTCCAGACGAGTGCAGTTAAGAGTCAATGTCTGAGCAACTCGCGTTTTGGCACACACACAGTGTTTCGCCGCCCCGCCCCCCCCCCTCCAGGGGCGACGCGTATAATATGTAAATGCAAGTATCATCATTGAAACACCTGCATACACAGTGTGCGTAGTAGACCCAACGCACGGCGAATGTTGTCATAGCTCATTTCAAAACGCGATTGTGTCAAAACGGCGAAACACGAAAGACTTCAACACAAAACGGTTGTCGGAAGACTGCAACGAAAGAACGCATGCCGCATTGAGAATTCGATTGATACACGCCTGAAACCTTCTGGACGGAGAAGACTGATAGTGACTCGCGCGAGCGACGCGCCTCACCGTAACGTCCCACTAACGCAAAGCTGAAGAGGAGCAGTTGCTGAAAGACGTGTTTTCGACGTGGCTCCCATCGAATTTTGACTGCGAAATCGCCGAATTCTCCCCGCGAAATGCGACCGCTTCTGAATTTTCTGCGAAAGTCCACTGCAAAATTGAAAACAAAGATGAAGTGAAGTCGTTCGTAGCGGCGTTCGGCGAGAACACCAGCACTGGCTGGATCGTCTACATGGCGAAGAGGACTCAGCGCCAGCCGTTGTCTCCCACGAAGCGTCCGAGCAGCTTGATCAAATACAAATGCCATCTGTCATCAAGCACGAACAAAGTGCAGAACCCCCAGAAGCCGTCGACTTCGAGGGACTTCGGCTGCGAGGCGTCGATGCACTTCAAGTTTTGCAATCAGAAGTACGACTTACGACACCAGTGGAAGGCGACGCCCCTACTCTGGCCCCAGATGCATCGTGGAGATCGACTGGAAGCACAACCACCTGCTGCGCTCTCAGAGGGCCCTCGCCTTGCTCAGAGTTTCGCCAGAGACAGTGCAGCAATCCCATGGCTATTTCAGCGATGGTCTTGGGCCCAGCGCCGCCTTGAAGAGACACAATTATTCCATGGCAAACCAGGGGGGGGGGGGCGATGGGCCAACCCTACGCGGCGCATTGTGTACCGTGTGTAGCTCAGTTGACGTTAGTCCCCTGGCGTTCCTCGAAGTGCCCGGTTGCGCAGTACTTTGCGATCATTTTAAGGGGGGGGGGGGGGGGTAACGCGCATGTAGTATGTAGTACTAGAGTCTACAGCCCGTGGATAACGCGTTGCAGCTTCAGAGACCGATGTCGCGCAGCTGACGCGCTGCAGCTTCAGACACCGATGTCGCGCAGCTGACGTGCTGCAGCTTCAGAGACCGATGTCGCGCAGCTGACGTGCTGCAGCTTCAGAGACCGATGTCGCGCAGCTGACGCGCTGCAGCTTCAGAGACAGATGTCGCGCGCAACTGACGTGCTGCAGCTTCAGAGACCGATGTCGCGCAGCTGACGTGCTGCAGCTTCAGAGACAGATGTCGCGCAGCTGACGCGCTGCAGCTTCAGAGACAGATGTCGCGCAGCTGACGTGCTGCAGCTTCAGAGACAGACGTCGCGCACCTGACGTGCTGCAGCTTCAGAGACTGATGTCGCGCAGCTGACGTGCTGCAGCTTCAGAGACTGATGTCGCGCAGCTGACGTGCTGCAGCTTCAGAGACCGATGTCGCGCAGCTGACGTGCTGCACCTTCAGAGACCGATGTCGCGCAGCTGACGTGCTGCAGCTTCAGAGTTCGATCGGATACTCACAGCCCGTTGTCGCGCAACTCACGCGCTGGAGAACATGGCCCTACTGTCATTGCGCATCCAAGTGTTGTCAAAATGTTGTCTCACTTGTTGCTGAACCTCTGCCTCAAACTTTCTCGGATTCAGCACTATACGCATGCAACACTGGCCGTCACCGCGGACTGTGTATGGCGGTTCTGAATGCAGACTGTGCACTGTACGCAGGCTGCACTGGTCGCGGACTATCTATGGCTGCTCGCAGTGTAGATAAACTTTCTCGGATTCAGCACTATACGCATGCAACACTGGCCGTCAACGCGGACTGTGTATGGCGATTCTGAATGCAGACTGTGCACTGTACGCAGGCTGCACTGGTCGCGGACTATCTATTGCTGCTCGCAGTGTAGATTGTACGCGCGCAGCTTTACTTCACCGCGGGACGGCCCGCTGGTATTGTAGAGTGAAGAGCGTCGACCCTCCCCTATAGCAGCATATAATCAATAGTCTGATGTCAGCGGCGTTTCGCGACATAGGCGTTCGCTCGTGCGACGCGCACTCATTGGGCGATGCGTGCTCGCGACGCACGGTGATTGGATAGACGAAATACGTCATCCGACAGGCGGCGCGGCAGTCGATCGACCGAATTAGGCGGCGGCCAAAGACCAAACTTCCGCCAGATGGTCCCCGGTGGAAGGCGGTTCTTTTCGTGTATAGATGTCCGGGATCCGTCGCCGCTGTCGAAAGTTATCGTGTCCACAGACAAACAGACAACGCGGCGATTAGTAGAGAGGATCGAAAGTTATCGTGTCCACAGACAAACAGACAACGCGGCGATTAGTAGAGAGGACTAGACTCTATAGCCCGTGGATAACGCATTGCAGCTTCAGAAACCGATGCCGCGCAGCTGACGCGCTGCAGCTTCAGAGACCGATGTCGCGCAGCTGACGTGCTGCAGCTTCAGAGACCGATGTCGCGCAGCTGACGTGTTGCAGCTTCAGAGGCCAATGTCGCGCAGCTGACGCGCTGCAGCTTCAGAGACCGATGTCGCGCAGCTGACGTGCTGCAGATTCAGAGACCAATGTCGCGCAGCTGACGTGTTGCAGCTTCAGAGGCCGATGTCGCGCAGCTGACGCGCTGCAGCTTCAGAGAACGATGTCACGAAGCAGCTTCAAGACCGATGTCGCGCAGCTGACGCGCTGCAGCTTCAAGACCGATGTCGCGCAGCTGACGTGCTTCAGCTTCAGAGACCGATGCCGCGCTGCTGACACACTGCGCTTCTGACAATGGTTCGGGATTGCTGGTCTCGGTGTCGCTTTGCGCCGACTGCTTGCCCGTTGTCGCGCAACTCACGCGTTGGATCGGATATTCGCAGCCCGTTGTCGTGCAACTCAGGCGCTGGAGAACATGGCCCTACTGTCATTGCGCATCCAAGTGTTGTCAAAATGTTGTCTCACTTGGTACTGAACCTCTGCCTCAAACTTTCTCGGATTCAGCACTAAACGCAGGCAACCCTGGCCGTCACCGCGGACTGTGTATGGCGGTTCTGAATGTAGACTGTGCACTGTACGCAGGCTGCACTGGTCGCGAACTATCTATGGCTACCCGCAGTGTAGATTGTGTACGCGCGCGGCTTTACTTCAGCGTGATAGGGTGGAGTCACTCATCACAGATAAACGGGTGTTTGCCACAGAAGAAAGGGCACTCGCACAGAAGATTGATCACTCTCACAGAACAATGGTCACTTCCGCAGATAAATGGTCACTTTCACAGAAAATCGGTCACTTTCGCAGAAAATCGGTCACTTCCACAGAAAAAGGGTCAGTTTCACAGAAAACCAAGAATATCTCGAGGGGGGGCATTGTGCGTGCGTGACTGCGCCCGTGCGTCCGTTAGTGTGTGCGTGGGTGCGCGCGTGCGTGCATAGGTGCATGCGTGCATGTGGTGCGTCGCACGTCCATAATGTATGTAAGGTAATGTTCTCGGATACCTATCTTGGTTAGCAAGCGTGAAAAGACGACCTAAGGATCTCGCTCGGCCTACCGATATTCTACCATAACGGCAGCCCCTCCACAGGGTGGCTCCTCCAAGCCGCGCAATCTCTGGTCGGCGGGGCACAGCCGGCCTGAGCAGGAGGTGAATTCGATGGAGGAGTGTTCATTCCACTGACAGCTTGCACTAAAACTCGGTCGGCGTCGCGCCTGGCGGGTCTCAGCTGAGGCTTAGCGCGACCACCAACTTCAGGGCGCGCTAAGCGCGCCCTGAAGTCGGTCACCGGTCGCGTTAAGCCTAAGCCTCGACCCGCCAGACTGCGACGCCGACTGACTCTTGTGCACTGTGGGCGCAGGGCGAGCCTAAGCATAGCCCCTTGGGGACCAGACTGCCGGATTCCGGCACTTGCGAAATAGACTGCGAACCAGTCTTTTCCGCCAAATTTAACATCAATGCCAGCATTGTTGCTCGTAATGCCAGCATTGTTGGCCACATTGGCTGTAGCAATGCCAGTAGTTATCACAATACATAAACGATGCCAGCATTGTAGGCCAAAAATGCACGGTCTATTTCACCAGTGATATTAAAACACTGGCATTGTTCATTAATGCTCCAACAATGCTGGGAATAGGGATACTCCTACCCATCTATGCCGGTATTGCACGCCCAACTATGGCAGCATTGCTGGCATGCCAATAAGAAATGCCACTATTTTCCATTCGCATAGGCTAGCATTTATCGCGCCAGATGTGAAACCATGCCAATGCTAGCATTTACTTTGCACAATATGTAACAATACCAGTGGTGTTTGGCGTTTTTGCACCATTTTTTGCCGGTTACTCTTAGTGCTCGACAAATGCTGATATTTGTGTCGAACCATGCCAGCATTGGTTGCGCCTATATGTGCCATGCCAGCATTAGTCTTCACCCGGAAAAAATTCCGGCCGGAAAAAATTCCCGGTCCCCAAGGGGATAGCCTGAACTGGAAGGAATATGCACTGTGTCAAGATATACATATCATGGAGAATATACGTTATTATATGGGCAAAAAATTGCACCGATCGGTTATCCGGAGCAATGGTAATCCGCCTACACAGAGCGGGCGTCGAGAGCAACGAACGGCCTTCTTTCAGCAAGATGTTGCTTTGTCAGGCCGAGACGCGCCGTTTACGCATTTCTCTATCAATCCTAACCAAACTTTGCACACTTCTAAGTTAGACTGTTTGCATGAACAACCGGCGCCGACTGCCCATGACACCTTGGACAACTGGTGATCCCATAGCCGACGCGCTCGACCTGGGGCCTGCAGCAGCCCGACCTGGGGCCCATCTCTCCAAAATTTGACCCATCCGCTTGGTCAGTCCCGACCATCGGCAAGCACGAGTTGGAGATTCCAGACGAGTGCAGTTAAGAGTCAATGTCTGAGCAACTCGCGTTTTGGCACACACACAGTGTTTCGCCGCCCCCCCCCCCCTAGGGCGACGCGTATAATATGTAAACTAGGGTCTATAGCCCATCGATAACGCATTGCAGCTTCAGACACCGATGTCGCGCAGCTGACGTGCTGCAGCTTCAGAGGCCGATGTCGCGCAGCTGACGCGCTGCAGACTCAGAGACCGATGTCGCGCAGCTGACGCGCTGCAGCTTCAGAGACCGATGTCGCGCAGGTGACGTTGTGGAGCTTCAGAGACCGATGTCGCGCAGGTGACGTTGTGGAGGTTCAGAGACCGATGTCGCGCAGGTGACGTGTTGGTTCCGAAAATGTATACATAGATGTCCGGGATCCGTCGCCGCTGTCGAGAGTTATCGTGCTAACAGAGAGACAGAGATCGCACGATTAGTAGAGAGGACTATATTTTCGGAATTTCGACCGAATTTCGGCGGCGGCCCAAGACCAAACACAGGAGACGTTGGTCAGCGTCGAATGGCGGTTCTGTTGAGGCACGGCTCGTCGCGATCCATCGCCGCAGTCGAGAGTTATCACAATAAATGCGCCGCGCAGACAATGTTTTCGGAATTTCGACCGAATTTAGACGGCGACCGATGTCGATGCCCGGTTAGCGAGAAGCGTCGAGGACGGGCGGTCGTTTCGGCGCATACATACATAGATCGTCCCGATCCGTCGACGCAGTCGAAAGTTATGGCGCAAAGTGTCCGGACAGACAGACAGACCGAACGCGGCGAATAGTAGGGGCGCCGCGCAGACGATGTTTTCGGAATTTCGACCGAATTTAGGCGGCGACCGGTGTCGATGCCCGGTTAGCGAGAAGCGTCGAGGACGGGCGGTCGTTTCGGCGCATAGATCGTCCCGATCCGTCGACGCAGTCGAAAGTTATGGCGCAAAGTGTCCGGACAGACAGACAGACCGAACGCGGCGATTAGTAGGGAGGAGTCGAGGACGGGCGGTCGTTTCGGCGCATAGATCGTCCCGATCCGTCGACGCAGTCGAAAGTTATGGCGCAAAGTGTCCGGACAGACAGACAGACCGAACGCGGCGATTAGTAGGGATTAGTAGGGAGGAGGATTATGGCGCAAAGTGTCCGGACAGACAGACAGACCGAACGCGGCGAATAGTAGGGGCGCCGCGCAGACGATGTTTTCGGAATTTCGACCGAATTTAGGCGGCGACCGGTGTCGATGCCCGGTTAGCGAGAAGCGTCGAGGACGGGCGGTCGTTTCGGCGCATAGATCGTCACGATCCGTCGACGCAGTCGAAAGTTATGGCGCAAAGTGTCTGGACAGACAGACAGACCGAACGCGGCGATTAGTAGGGAGGGCGAACGCGGCGATTAGTAGGGAGGAGGATTATGGCGCAAAGTGTCCGGACAGACAGACAGACCGAACGCGGCGAATAGTAGGGGCGCCGCGCAGACGATGTTTTCGGAATTTCGACCGAATTTAGGCGGCGACCGGTGTCGATGCCCGGTTAGCGAGAAGCGTCGAGGACGGGCGGTCGTTTCGGCGCATAGATCGTCCCGATCCGTCGATGCAGTCGAAAGTTATGGCGCAAAGTGTCCGGACAGACAGACAGACCGAACGCGGCGATTAGTAGGGAGGAGGATGCAAGTATCATCATTGAAACACCTGCATACACAGTGTGCGTAGTAGACCCAACGCACGGCGAATGTTGTCATAGCTCATTTCAAAACGCGATTGTGTCAAAACGGCGAAACACGAAAGACTTCAACACAAAACGGTTGTCGGAAGACTGCAACGAAAGAACGCATGCCGCATTGAGAATTCGATTGATACACGCCTGAAACCTTCTGGACGGAGAAGACTGATAGTGACTCGCGCGAGCGACGCGCCTCACCGTAACGTCCCACTAACGCAAAGCGAACAGGCACTCAGCAAGCCGCGAAAATGCACACACCCCCAAACTAACCAGAACTAAAAAAAAACTCGTTAAAACTCAACGTGCTGTCGCCCACCCAATTCTCGCCACTGCAATCCCTCAGCGACTTGTATTCCTCCAACCGCGCTCTCTTCAGAGGAATGTCCACCTCTACGCATCTCTTCCCCAAGTCCATCGCGTCTCGCACCAGAACGGCATCCTTCTCTTCGAGTTTTCGCCCTTTCTTCAAGACGTTGAATGGGCCTCGTCTGGCACCATTGCTTTTTCGCTGATCGATTGTGACCGATTTTGGTGCTTGATTGCGGCGCGTGATCGACTCTGGCGATTGGACGGCTGAGTAGCGGCGCCTGGCAGTGCGTGGACTGATGACAGACACCGAGGGGGAGGGAGAGCCGTCTGCCATGCTTTCCTCCTGCAGCAGGAGCTTGCCGAACGGAGGGAGCCAAAGAATAATGGCTGACGCACTCATAAACGTCACCCAAATCGCACGCGCGCCACCTACATAATCCACCAGACGCGCCCATCAATCAAAGACAGACAAAAGGGGAGGCCTCTGGAACCGTTGGCAGAGACCCCCCCTCTTTTGGGGGGTGTGTCGGTAGGAATGTATTCTCTGGGATTGCCGTTGCTCTTCAGCGTCGAATAAGTGGAAGTGACAGAGGTTTGGTTTGCGATAACAGAGCTCGCATAAGTGACGCGCTTTAGCTGCGTTGCCGCGCCTTGCTTTCTGCGTAGGCTATACATGTGGTACGGAAGATTGTTTGTGCAAGTAAGTGCAGGCAGATGCTGCACTGTTAGCTGTTTTGCAAGGATGAGGCTGTGAAGTCGGCCAGCAACGGTGTGCGTGTTTGTCATCGAACATGTCGGCTCCTGAAGAACCAAAAAATGATCCGCCGCCACCGTACGCTCCGTCCTCTGAGTCTCGGCCTCATGTTAACGGCTTCAGCGCGCAACCCTCACCACCCCAACCGTGTCCGACACTGGTTGCTGCTGTCGCCGTGTTCGGGCCGTCGCCGGCTTCCATCGTCTGTCCACGCTGCGAGGTAAGGAACGCGTTTCAATCCGCTTTAAAGGGTGCAAACGCACATAATTTGCTAGTAGTCGTCGCTATCTTGCAGTTACGATGAAACTGAAACGAAACACTGTAGATACAGCCAATGTACCTTCCCTTGGCCAGGCGGAGGTGGTGACGCAGCTGGTCTACGAGCCTGGGGCGCTGACCTGGCTGCTGGTCATAGCGTTGTTGCTGGCCTGTTGGTGCTTCGCCTGGCTGCCCTGCTGCATTGACGACGTCCACGACGTTCACCACATCTGCCCCAATTGCCGTCAAGTGGTGGGCATCTACAAGCGCATGTGAAGACTGGCACTCTCACCATAAGAGTGAATTGAGATGTTTCCAAGAAGAAAGAGGCTCTTCGTACGAGTTCTCATCACGTCTTTTGCAGCGCGCGTGCAACATTCACGCGGTCCACAGCATTTTGCACGATGGGCACTGCTTGCTTTCGTCGTACAGTCTGGCTGGAGTGCGCACAGGTTACATTTGACCGCATCATTCACGGCAATATATTAGGAGACGCGTGCCTAGTCAATCCCACGGTTATGAGACGTTTTCCATCATTTTTTTACAAGCGCCTCTGAAAGTCAAAGGATGGAACAGAATGGGAGAGTGTGGAGAGAAAAAACTGATTGCGTGACGTCGCGTGACTTTATAATGATATTTTGAAACGCGCTACCATATTTCCGCTGGCGAACCTGTTTTGTTCTGTATCCTCGTCGATTCTTTGCGATAAGTCGGTGGTAGTTCATCGACATGCCTGCAGGTATCACTATTGGAACTGCGGTCTTGGGGAGAATGAGAATGCGTACCGAGACAGTAGTCGCGCTATCAATGTCTTCCAAGCCAGGATGAAAGTGGCAGAAGTCCATTTCGGTTCTGTTGACAGAGGGATGACGACGCCACCACATTCCCCTCTTACATGCATTAGAAGGAAGGAGTTGGGAAGGCTGCCAGGGGGCCAGCTGTCTTCCATAACTCAGGCGCTTTCTCCCCCTGTGCCCCTCTCTCGTCGTCATTAGATCGCCCTCTGCTCTTTCCCTCCGCTCGTAGAGGGACCAATTCGACTTCCATTCAATGCGCTAGCGCGACCAACTCAGCCCCAGCTCTTCTGAGCACTAGAAAGTCCGTCTGAATGTCATGCCTCTAAAGAAGTGGCTTCGCTCCAGAAAAAGCGTCCGCTTCCATGTTGATGTGACACAAAAGTCGACGTTGGACGACAAGCCCGTTTCGATCGAGTGTCCAAAGTGCAAGGTGAGAGGTTTTGCGACTATAATGTTGCACAGCCACCCATAACCGTGTTGCTGTTTTGTGAAGGTAACGACAAAACTATCGAATACTTAATTGCGACGGCAGCGCTAAATGCCTGTGGCGAAACATTTAACGCTTCTGTGCATGAACTTGCGTCCTTATCAATGCCGCAAATGAGCTATAGTGGACGCAGCGAAGAATGATCGCCCACGACCTCTCTTCTTACCGTACTCAGGCTTGGCTTACGATCAGCTTCGTTTGCAGGAGCACGTGACCACGGCAATAGAATTCATCCCTGGAGATTTCGCCTGGGTCTTGTTTGGAATTCTGTTCCTCTCAATGTGCTGCTGCGTGGCTCCGCTTGTTCTGCTGGTCAACGAGTCGAGAGACGTCCATCACACGTGTCCCGAATGCAAAGAGGAAGTCGGCGTTGTCAAGCGATTGTGACAAGTCGAGACGTCCGCTCTTTGAATTATGTTCTTCTGAAGCTACCTGTCAACGACACAAAAGAGAAGAAAATGTTTCGTTGGCGCTATTTACCGCTGAAGGACTGGGTTGCTAATCGTTGCTTGCAAAACCTACAGTACATTGCACTGTGTACAATGCAGGAAGCTTGTCTCCAAAGCGCAGAAATGCGCTTCATCCATACTACAAACGAGTTGCGTTTGCTAGTATATACCTAGATCGTCCGCACACGTGCACGATTAACACAATAGCTTAGACGGAGCACAATTGCTACAAGTGGGCTGATAACCGGCAGATCATGACAAACCTTCATAGACGGCTAGGTCTTTTCTTACGGTACTTAACGAACGTACCGGTGTGCGATCATTGCGTACTGAGCGCTGCGATCAGAAGCCCGAGCCCCAATTATATACCTGCACACCTCAGTAGGTACCAAATATATACCGTACCAGGTACCTACTACCTACATGTACATACATAGATAGAAGACAGACTGAGGCTTCTAATCGAAACGCATCGTATTCTCCAAAGCCACTGGCAGAACTTCACAGAAGCTCGTTCGAGGCCTGCTTCTTCTCCTTCTCCTGGAGCTTCTCCTCCACAGGAAGTGGTGCTGGTGGTGGTGGCGTCTTCGCCTGTGATGGTTTTGGAGGAGTGGCGGGCGGAGTGGGGGCAGAAGCTCGTCGGGCGCTGTAGCTCCTCTTGAGGGCGGAGGCCGGTGGGCAGTTGGCAGAGACGCTGGCCGCCAGTCTGCAGGAGTGTCTCAGGCGATTGGCGTTCCTCCTCAGCAGGGACTTGCGCGCGTAGACGGCGTTCTGCATGATGATCGGCCGCTGGGCGTCCATCCTCGCGTCCTCCGCCATCTCCTCGAAGTAGGCTGTGGAGGGGAAGAAACAGTGACTGATCGTGAGTGACTGAGTGTCGCAGCTGCTTACGAATATCCGAAAACAACTTTTGCAGACGATGGCACCAGCCAAGCAACCGTGAACTCGCGAACTACACTTCTCAGCTCTTGGCTTCATAACAAACAGAGGATGAAACGCTTTCTCTCACTCACCTTTCAGCCGTCGAACGTCGGGCATAATCTGCTCAGTGAGTTCGTTCATCTGGGCTCCGCTGAGCTTCAGGGCCATCTCCAGGTGTTCCATGGCCTTTTCAGCGGCCTGCAGCTGCTTCTCTGCTGACAGTCTGGCCACAACCTCGTCCTTCAACTCTGACTCCGTCGACTCCTTCTGAGCATTGACTTCCTACAGACAGAGGGATTTATGTATTACTGCAGATGTTACAGGCATTTCATTTATGAAGGCATTGTTGAGGTGCCGTACTGTAGTTGTGCTGGTGAGAGAACGATAGGTAGGTACAATGTAGGTATAGCTGCTAGCTCTTCCGTACGACACATGCTGCTCAGTTCCGATGTTAACCTGCTGACCGTCAGCTGGCCTTTTGCTGATCTTCTGGTGGTTGTGCAGAGCTCTGGTACAGCAGCTAGAGAAGAGCTATAGCGGAGATCGACACATCAGTAGATCCCCCAGATGATTTTATGAAGATTGGTCATTGTTGTGAACCGGGTGAGTATTTCCGAAGTTATGCACGATTTCCCAGTGGAAAGATCCACAAAATGTAAAGCATATACCAGCGAGAAATGCAATTCTTTCAATGTTGGCAAAATTTGAACATGTGATAGAGCTTGACAAGATGCATCCAACGCATATTACTGCATGTCCCTACAGTGTATCATACGAGATATGGTATGTCAATCAAATCAATTGAGCGCTTTGACATAGGGTTTATAAAACCAAAAATGGTCTTCCATCAGAATTCTCCACCAGATCTAGCATTTAATTGATTCTTTTGGTGTTCGTTAGGGAAGACCACTGGCTGGAAACATGCTGAAACAAATCTCAAGCAACCTTGCGGCTTGAAGAATATTCTGATGGAAGACCAATTTTGGTCCTATGAGCTCTTTGCTGAGGTGCTCAAACTTTGATCTTCGCACAACAAAGACCAGTCTTCATGAAATCATCTGGGGAATCTACTGATGTGTCGATCTCCACTGCAGCTCTTCTCTAACGGCCATGTCTTAGATCCGCACAACCGCCAGAAGATCAGCAAAAGGCCAGCTGAAGATCAGCAGGTTAGTTACTGTACAGCACCTTCAACGTGGTGACGAGCTCCTTGGCGTAGTTGCTGTAGTAGTTCTTCTCCGACTCCAGCACGCATGTCTTCCTCTCGTTCTCGCGAAGTCTGAAAAGGCTCCGCTCGTGGCTTTTAACCCGTTTTCGTTTGGTTTCCTCTTCTCCACTCTCCCACCTCTCCTCGATGTCAAGTCTCTCCTTGTTGATGCGCGAGAGTCGTTTCTCGATGGTCTCCTTCTGTTGGCGCAGTTGGACGGTCGTCGTCGACAGCGAGTTATTCTCCTCGGCGAAGCGCTGCTTCTCCAGAGTGCGCATTCGCAATTCGTCCTCGATTCTGGACCGCTCGAGCTTCAACGACTGAATTTGGAAAGGAGAGTTTCAGTGGCTCCAAAGAAGAACAGAAGAAGGGGTGTCTGATTGACAGATCACCTCGAGGACGCCGCCCAAGTGCTCTGTCTTGCTGTTCAAATTCAGCTTTTCCTGTTCCAGAGTGTCTCGCTCTTGGTTGACCAGCTCGAGCTCTCTAAAGAGGGTTCTGCTAAAACTATATGTAGCTAGGTAATCCACCGTTGACTCACCCTTGCCTGGTAACTGTCATTAGCTACCACGTAGATGGTGGACAATGCCTTAACTGAATGTGCACCAAACCAACCACATCACGATTCTGCCCGTGCTCACCCTCTGATGTTGTCTAGGTCCGCGTGCAGTTTGTCGGCCATCTTTGACAATTTGTTCTTCTCCGCGTCCACTTCAGCCACTAGACGTTTCAATTCCTGTACAAATTTACTTTCAACACAGACTGTTGAAGGTTCAAGGCCCGCGTAAAGAACTCAGGCCAAAAGTTACTTGCCTCGTTCCTGTCGATTTCCTGTCGCAGGGCGTTGGCCTCGCTCTGCAGCTTCTCAACGTACTCCTGCTTCTCCTGGTGAAGCCGCATGCCCTGGCCCTCCAGCTCCTTGATCATCGACTCGCCCAACTGCGTGTTCTTCAGGGTGCTGCACAGGAAATGGAGCAGTGGTCATGAGCTTGTGGATGGCTGATCTGAGTATGTAAGTAGTAAGGGTCGGCTTTTTGGTGAAAAGTGCTACGAGGTTTCTGGTGAAAAGTGCTACGAGGTTTCTGCTGGCTCTATATGCGTAACTTGGACGTCAAGAATACGCATTCCTTGATTGATTACAATGTTGTTGTCTTTGAAAGTATGATTTTCCTTTTGAAATTAGGCTATGCTTAGGCTCGCCCTGCGCCCACGCTGCACAAGAGTCAGTCGGCGTCGCAGTCTGGCGGGTCGAAGCTTAGGCTTAACGCGACGGTGACCGACTTCAGGGCGCGCGGAGCGCACCCTGAAGTTGGATCGTCGCGCTAAGCCTAGTTTCGACCCGCCAGGCGCGACGCCCGGCCGAGTTTTAGTGCAAACTGTAAGTGGGGTGAACGCACTCCTCCATCTACTTCACCCCCTGCTCAGGCCTGCTGTGCGCCTCCGTCATGATGGCAAAGAAATGCTGATTCTGGACGTCCAGATTACGCATGGACGGTGATGCATGCCTCTTCTTTCCTATGCGTATTCTGGACGCCGTGTCGTCCAGAAACGGCATTATGCGGAAACTGGACGCCGACGCGTCCAG
>JASAMZ010013995.1:0-36770 GCA_030248115.1 Linhomoeus sp. GSCO2_2 | reverse complement strand
CTTATGCTTGACAAATGTGTGACAATTGTGTGACACTTCAGTGACAATGTGACAATTGTTTGACAAATGTGTGACAATCTGAATGTGGTTGATTGTATGAGAACCTTTGTATAGTCGGCTCAGTGCATTGCGCAATGTCAAATCTCCATTCAGCTGCTGTGCGTGGGTCTCTGAAGCTTCTGCTGGCGTCCTGTCGACATCTGAGAGAGTCCTGTGGCGAACACTGGTGGTCAACTGGCGGAAGAGAGAGCGACATCTGAACCTCTGTGCCACTTGTCTGACAGAGGTGAAAAGTTCGACGCCTTCTGTTGAATTGTGTGACAAATGCTTGGCAAATGCGTGACAATTGTGTGACACTTCAGTGACAATTCAGTAACGATTGTGTGACAATTGTGTGGTTGATTATATGAGAACCTTTGTGTAGTCGGCTCAGTGCATTGCGCAATGTCAAATCTCCATTCAGCTGGCTGTGCCTAGGTCTCTGAAGCTTCTGCTGGCGTCCTGTCGACATCTGAGAGAGTCCTGTGGCGAAAACTGGTGGTCAACTGGCGGAAGAGAGAGAGCGACATCTGAACCTCTGTGCCACTTGTCTGACAGAGGTGAAAAGTTCGACGCCTTCTGTTGAATTGTGTGACAATTGTGATGCTTGACAAATGTGTGACAATTGTGTAACACTTCAGTGACAATGTGACAATTCAGTGACAATTGTGTGGTTGATTGTATGAGAACTTTTGTGTGTTGGCTCAGTGCATTGTGCAGTATGAAATCTCCATTCAGCTGGCTGTGCGTGGGTCTCTGAAGCTTCTGCTGGCGTCCTGTCGACATCTGAGAGAGTCCTGTGGCGAAAACTGGTGGTCAACTGGCGGAAGAGAGAGCGACATCTGAACCTCTGTGCCACTTGTCTGACAGAGGTGAAAAGTTCGACGCCTTCTGTTGAATTGTGTGACAAATGCTTGGCAAATGCGTGGCAATTGTATGACACTTCAGTGACAATTCAGTAACGATTGTGTGACAATTGTGTGGTTGATTGTATGAGAACCTTTGTGTAGTCGGCTCAGTGCATTGTGCAATGTGAAATCTCCATTCAGCTGGTTGTGCGTGGGTCTCTGAAGCTTCTGCTGGCGTCCTGTCGACATCTGAGAGAGTCCTGTATCGAAAACTGGTGGTCAACTGGCGGAAGAGAGTGCGACATCTGAACCTCTGAAGTCGAACGAGCGTCGGCTGTGCCACTTGTCTGACAGAGGTGAGAAGTCCGACGCCTTCTGTTGAATTGTGTGACAAATGCTTATGCTGACAATTCAGTGACAATTGTGTGACAATTATGTGGTTGATTGTGTGAGAACCTTTGTATAGTCGGCTCAGTGCATTGCGCAATGTCAAATCTCCATTCAGCTGGCTGTGCGTTGGTCTCTGAAGCTTCTGCTGGCGTCCTGTCGACATCTGAGAGAGTCCTGTGGCGAAAACTGGTGGTCAACTGGCGGAAGAGAGAGCGACATCTGAACCTCAGAGGTGAGAAGTCTGACGCCTTCTTTTGAATTGTGTGACAGTTGTGTGACAAATGCTTGACAAATGTGTGACAATTGTGTAACACTTCAGTGACAATGTGACAATTCAGTGACAATTGTGTGGTTGATTGTATGAGAACTTTTGTGTGTTGGCTCAGTGCATTGTGCAATATGAAATCTCCATTCAGCTGGTTGTGCGTGGGTCTCTGAAGCTTCTGCTGGCGTCCTGTCGACATCTGAGAGAGTCCTGCGGCGAAAACTGGTGGTCAACTGGCGGAAGAAAAAGCGACATCTGAACCTCTGAAGTCGAACGAGCGTCGGCTGTGCCACTTGTCTGACAGAGGTGAGAAGGCCGACGCCTTCTGTTGAATTGTGTGACAAATGCTTGACAAATGTGTGACAATTGTGTGACACTTCAGTGACAATTGTGTGACAATTATGAGGTTGATTGTGTGAGAACCTTTGTATAGTCGGCTCAGTGCATTGCGCAATGTCAAATCTCCATTCAGCTGGCTGTGCGTGGCTCTCTGAAGCTTCTGCTGGCGTCTTGTCGACATCTGAGAGAGTCCTGTGGCGAAAACTGGTGGTCAACTGGCGGGAGAGAGAGCGACATTTGAACCTCTGAAGTCGAACGAGCGTCGGCTGTGCCACTTGTCTGACAGAGGTGAAAAGTCCGACGCCTTCTGTTGAATTGTGTGCAATTGTGTGACAAATGCTTGATAAATGTGTGGCAATTGTGTGGCAATTGTGCGGCAATTGTGTGGCAATTGTGTGACAATTGTGTCGTTGATTGTATGAGAACCTTCGTGTAGTTGGCTCAGTGCTTCAGTTGTTGTTCGTGTCAGAGTTCGTCGCCATAGCTATCGCCACACACTTTCCAACTACTGAAGTTCTCTTTCAGATTCTCAACCATTGGAGGCAACTGAGGCAAACTACAGGGTGGCAAGAGTCGATAGAGCAAGCAACAGCGGGTGTTTTCTGGTCCAGTCAACTCGTCAGTGGTCTCTGAAGGTGGGAGAACTTCAGTTGTTGTTCGTGTCAGAGTTCGTTGCCATTGCTGTCACTTCCAACTAAGTTTTATTTCAGATTCTCAACCATTGGAGACAACTGAACCAACCTACAGGGTGGCAAGAGTGGATAGAGCAAGCAACAGCGGGTGTTTTCTGGTCCAGTCAACGCGTCAGTAGTCTCTGAAGGTGGGAGAACTTCAGTTGTTGTTCGTGTCAGAGTTCGTTGCCATTGCTGTCACTTCCAACTAAGTTTTATTTCAGATTCTCAACCATTGGAGACAACTGAAGCATACTACAGGGTGGCAAGAGTCGATAGAGCAAGCAACAGCGGGAGTTTTTTGGTCCAGTCAACTCGTCAGTGGTCTCTGAAGGTGGGAGAACTTTAGTTGTTGTTCGTGTCAAGAGTTCGTTGCCATTGCTGTCCCTGGGAATCCGCCATCCGCTTTCCAACTACTGAAGTTTTATTTCAGATTCTCAACCATTGGAGACAACTGAAGCATACTACAGGGTGGCAAGAGTCGATAGAGCAAGCAACAGCGGGAGTTTTTTGGTCCAGTCAACTCGTCAGTGGTCTCTGAAGGTGGGAGAACTTTAGTTGTTGTTCGTGTCAAGAGTTCGTTGCCATTGCTGTCCCTGGGAATCCGCCATCCGCTTTCCAACTACTGAAGTTTTATTTCAGATTCTCAACCATTGGAGACAACTGAAGCATACTACAGGGTGGCAAGAGTCGATAGAGCAATGTTCGTGTCAAGAGTTCGTTGCCATTGCTGTCCCTGGGAATCCGCCATCCGCTTTCCAACTACTGAAGTTTTATTTCAGATTCTCAACCATTGGAGACAACTGAAGCATACTACAGGGTGGCAAGAGTCGATAGAGCAAGCAACAGCGGGAGTTTTTTGGTCCAGTCAACTCGTCAGTGGTCTCTGAAGGTGGGAGAACTTTAGTTGTTGTTCGTGTCAAGAGTTCGTTGCCATTGCTGTCCCTGGGAATCGGCCATCCGCTTTCCAACTACTGAAGTTTTATTTCAGATTCTCAACCATTGGAGACAACTGAAGCATACTACAGGGTGGCAAGAGTCGATAGAGCAAGCAACAGCGGGAGTTTTTTGGTCCAGTCAACTCGTCAGTGGTCTCTGAAGGTGGGAGAACTTTAGTTGTTGTTCGTGTCAAGAGTTCGTTGCCATTGCTGTCCCTGGGAATCCGCCATCCGCTTTCCAACTACTGAAGTTTTATTTCAGATTCTCAACCATTGGAGACAACTGAAGCATACTACAGGGTGGCAAGAGTCGATAGAGCAAGCAACAGCGGGAGTTTTTTGGTCCAGTCAACTCGTCAGTAGTCTCTGAAGGTGGGAGAACTTCAGTTGTTGTTCGTGTCAAGAGTTCGTTGCCATTGCTGTCCCTGGGAATCCGCCGTCCGCTTTCCAACTACTGAAGTTTTATTTCAGATTCTCAACCATTGGAGACAACTGAACCAACCTACAGGGTGGCAAGAGTCGATAGAGCAAGCAACAGCGGGTGTTTTCTGGTCCAGTCAACTCGTCAGTGGTCTCTGAAGGTGGGAGAACTTCAGTTGTTGTTCGTGTCAAGAGTTCGTTGCCATTGCTGTCCCTGGGAATCCGCCATCCGCTTTCCAACTACTGAAGTTTTATTTCAGATTCTCAACCATTGGAGACAACTGAACCAACCTACAGGGTGGCAAGAGTGGATAGAGCAAGCAACAGCGGGTGTTTTCTGGTCCAGTCAACGCGTCAGTAGTCTCTGAAGGTGGGAGAACTTCAGTTGTTGTTCGTGTCAGAGTTCGTTGCCATTGCTGTCACTGGGAATCCGCCATCCGCTTTCCAACTAAGTTTTATTTCAGATTCTCAACCATTGGAGACAACTGAAGCATACTACAGGGTGGCAAGAGTCGATAGAGCAAGCAACAGCGGGAGTTTTTTGGTCCAGTCAACTCGTCAGTGGTCTCTGAAGGTGGGAGAACTTCAGTTGTTGTTCGTGTCAAGAGTTCGTTGCCATTGCTGTCCCTGGGAATCCGCCATCCGCTTTCCAACTACTGAAGTTTTATTTCAGATTCTCAACCATTGGAGACAACTGAAGCATACTACAGGGTGGCAAGAGTCGATAGAGCAAGCAACAGCGGGTGTTTTCTGGTCCAGTCAACTCGTCAGTGGTCTCTGAAGGTGGGAGAACTTCAGTTGTTGTTCGTGTCAAGAGTTCGTTGCCATTGCTGTCCCTGGGAATCCGCCATCCGCTTTCCAACTACTGAAGTTTTATTTCAGATTCTCAACCATTGGAGACAACTGAAGCATACTACAGGGTGGCAAGAGTCGATAGAGCAAGCAACAGCGGGCGTTTTTTGGTCCAGTCAACTCGTCAGTAGTCTCTGAAGGTGGGAGAACTTCAGTTGTTGTTCGTGTCAAGAGTTCGTTGCCATTGCTGTCCCTGGGAATCCGCCATCCGCTTTCCAACTACTGAAGTTTTATTTCAGATTCTCAACCATTGGAGACAACTGAAGCATACTACAGGGTGGCAAGAGTCGATAGAGCAAGCAACAGCGGGAGTTTTTTGGTCCAGTCAACTCGTCAGTGGTCTCTGAAGGTGGGAGAACTTCAGTTGTTGTTCGTGTCAAGAGTTCGTTGCCATTGCTGTCCCTGGGAATCCGCCATCCGCTTTCCAACTACTGAAGTTTTATTTCAGATTCTCAACCATTGGAGACAACTGAAGCATACTACAGGGTGGCAAGAGTCGATAGAGCAAGCAACAGCGGGTGTTTTCTGGTCCAGTCAACTCGTCAGTAGTCTCTGAAGGTGGGAGAACTTCAGTTGTTGTTCGTGTCAAGAGTTCGTTGCCATTGCTGTCCCTGGGAATCCGCCATCCGCTTTCCAACTACTGAAGTTTTATTTCAGATTCTCAACCATTGGAGACAACTGAAGCATACTACAGGGTGGCAAGAGTCGATAGAGCAAGCAACAGCGGGCGTTTTTTGGTCCAGTCAACTCGTCAGTAGTCTCTGAAGGTGGGAGAACTTCAGTTGTTGTTCGTGTCAAGAGTTCGTTGCCATTGCTGTCCCTGGGAATCCGCCATCCGCTTTCCAACTACTGAAGTTTTATTTCAGATTCTCAACCATTGGAGACAACTGAAGCATACTACAGGGTGGCAAGAGTCGATAGAGCAAGCAACAGCGGGTGTTTTCTGGTCCAGTCAACTCGTCAGTGGTCTCTGAAGGTGGGAGAACTTCAGTTGTTGTTCGTGTCAAGAGTTCGTTGCCATTGCTGTCCCTGGGAATCCGCCATCCGCTTTCCAACTACTGAAGTTTTATTTCAGATTCTCAACCATTGGAGACAACTGAAGCATACTACAGGGTGGCAAGAGTCGATAGAGCAAGCAACAGCGGGCGTTTTTTGGTCCAGTCAACTCGTCAGTAGTCTCTGAAGGTGGGAGAACTTCAGTTGTTGTTCGTGTCAAGAGTTCGTTGCCATTGCTGTCCCTGGGAATCCGCCATCCGCTTTCCAACTACTGAAGTTCTATTTCAGATTCTCAACCATTGGAGACAACTGAACCAACCTACAGCTTGGCAAGAGTCGATAGAGCAAGCAACAGCGGGTGTTTTCTGGTCCAGTCAACTCGTCAGTGGTCTCTGAAGGTGGGAGAACTTCAGTTGTTGTTCGTGTCAAGAGTTCGTTGCCATTGCTGTCCCTGGGAATCCGCCATCCGCTTTCCAACTACTGAAGTTTTATTTCAGATTCTCAACCATTGGAGACAACTGAACCAACCTACAGGGTGGCAAGAGTGGATAGAGCAAGCAACAGCGGGTGTTTTCTGGTCCAGTCAACGCGTCAGTAGTCTCTGAAGGTGGGAGAACTTCAGTTGTTGTTCGTGTCAGAGTTCGTTGCCATTGCTGTCACTGGGAATCCGCCATCCGCTTTCCAACTAAGTTTTATTTCAGATTCTCAACCATTGGAGACAACTGAAGCATACTACAGGGTGGCAAGAGTCGATAGAGCAAGCAACAGCGGGAGTTTTTTGGTCCAGTCAACGCGTCAATGGTCTCTGAAGGTGGGAGAACTTCAGTTGTTGTTCGTGTCAAGAGTTCGTTGCCATTGCTGTCCCTGGGAATCCGCCATCCGCTTTCCAACTACTGAAGTTTTATTTCAGATTCTCAACCATTGGAGACAACTGAAGCATACTACAGGGTGGCAAGAGTCGATAGAGCAAGCAACAGCGGGAGTTTTTTGGTCCAGTCAACTCGTCAGTAGTCTCTGAAGGTGGGAGAACTTCAGTTGTTGTTCGTGTCAAGAGTTCGTTGCCATTGCTGTCCCTGGGAATCCGCCATCCGCTTTCCAACTACTGAAGTTTTATTTCAGATTCTCAACCATTGGAGACAACTGAACCAACCTACAGGGTGGCAAGAGTCGATAGAGCAAGCAACAGCGGGTGTTTTCTGGTCCAGTCAACTCGTCAGTGGTCTCTGAAGGTGGGAGAACTTCAGTTGTTGTTCGTGTCAAGAGTTCGTTGCCATTGCTGTCCCTGGGAATCCGCCATCCGCTTTCCAACTACTGAAGTTTTATTTCAGATTCTCAACCATTGGAGACAACTGAACCAACCTACAGGGTGGCAAGAGTGGATAGAGCAAGCAACAGCGGGTGTTTTCTGGTCCAGTCAACGCGTCAGTAGTCTCTGAAGGTGGGAGAACTTCAGTTGTTGTTCGTGTCAGAGTTCGTTGCCATTGCTGTCACTGGGAATCCGCCATCCGCTTTCCAACTAAGTTTTATTTCAGATTCTCAACCATTGGAGACAACTGAAGCATACTACAGGGTGGCAAGAGTCGATAGAGCAAGCAACAGCGGGAGTTTTTTGGTCCAGTCAACTCGTCAGTGGTCTCTGAAGGTGGGAGAACTTCAGTTGTTGTTCGTGTCAAGAGTTCGTTGGCATTGCTGTCCCTGGGAATCCGCCATCCGCTTTCCAACTACTGAAGTTTTATTTCAGATTCTCAACCATTGGAGACAACTGAAGCATACTACAGGGTGGCAAGAGTCGATAGAGCAAGCAACAGCGGGAGTTTTTTGGTCCAGTCAACTCGTCAGTAGTCTCTGAAGGTGGGAGAACTTCAGTTGTTGTTCGTGTCAAGAGTTCGTTGCCATTGCTGTCCCTGGGAATCCGCCATCCGCTTTCCAACTACTGAAGTTTTATTTCAGATTCTCAACCATTGGAGACAACTGAACCAACCTACAGGGTGGCAAGAGTCGATAGAGCAAGCAACAGCGGGTGTTTTCTGGTCCAGTCAACTCGTCAGTGGTCTCTGAAGGTGGGAGAACTTCAGTTGTTGTTCGTGTCAAGAGTTCGTTGCCATTGCTGTCCCTGGGAATCCGCCATCCGCTTTCCAACTACTGAAGTTTTATTTCAGATTCTCAACCATTGGAGACAACTGAACCAACCTACAGGGTGGCAAGAGTGGATAGAGCAAGCAACAGCGGGTGTTTTCTGGTCCAGTCAACGCGTCAGTAGTCTCTGAAGGTGGGAGAACTTCAGTTGTTGTTCGTGTCAGAGTTCGTTGCCATTGCTGTCACTGGGAATCCGCCATCCGCTTTCCAACTAAGTTTTATTTCAGATTCTCAACCATTGGAGACAACTGAAGCATACTACAGGGTGGCAAGAGTCGATAGAGCATGCAACAGTGGTTGTTTTTTGGTCCAGTCAACGCGTCAGTGGTCTCTGAAGGTGGGAGAACTTCAGTTGTTGTTCGTGTCAGAGTTCGTCGTGATACCTATCACTGAAAATCGCCGCACACTTTCCAACTACTGAAGTTTTATTTCAGATTCTCAACCATTGGAGACAACTGAAGCATACTACAGGGTGACAAGAGTCGATAGAGCAAGCAACAGCGGGAGTTTTTTGGTCCAGTCAACTCGTCAGTGGTCTCTGAAGGTGAGAGAACTTCAGTTGTTGTTCGTGTCAGAGTTCGTTGCTATTGCTGTCACTGGGAATCCGCCATCCGTTTTCCAACTACTGAAGTTCTCTTTCAGATTCTTAACCATTGGAAGCAATAGTCAAGCTACACGAAGATGGATGAGCTACAGTCGTCAACTCGACGTCAAGATTGAGCCTTGCGCAACTACTAGCCGTACAACACCTGAGGGTAGAGCAAGGAAGAGTGAGGCAGAGGACGCTTCCCAGCTCCCGTGGGTCTTTCCTTGCTCTGTCGTGGCACAGCCCCCTGAACCTTGGCGGCGGTTGGGTATTGGGGTGATTTAACGAGTGGAGAAGTTGTGTAGAAGTTAGTGGGATCTTTTGTCATCGTCACATCTTCCCTGGGCCGCCTTCGCGCTCGGTGCTCATTCACCGGTCGTCATCCTCGCGCTTACGTACGTAGTCACAACGCGCTGTTTGTAATACCTGCGGAGTCTGTTGTGTGGGACTGCTCTACGAGGCCAGCTGGGAGGAGCAAGCCGACCGACCATGTGGACCTTCTAGGAGAGAGAGTGCGCACAAGGTGAGATAGTCACTTGTTGATTGCAGTGAGTGAGTGATCCGTGGTAATCGAGCAGCGTCTTTTCAGTGGTCGACTAATGACGACGCTGCGTCTGCTGCCAGAAGTACCACGTCATTGCTTCCATCGTCGTCCACTGTCTTCTCTGCGACTGCTTCAAGCAGCAATCTTGGCTTCTGCGCCTCTGTCTCAGCTGCGTCCTGTGGGAGGAGTGGATTTCTCGTCTGCATTGCTGCTGGAGAGCTGACCGACCGATACAATTTCTTGCTGCCAACTGAAATTTGCAGTAATTTGTCTCATTTGCACTAATTTTTCTCTGACACACGATATTTGCACCAACCAATAATCTGTCACTGACAACCGATATTTGCACCAATTTCTCTATGAACTGATGACTGATATTTGCGCCAATCAATTCGTTTTCAACCGATGTGTGCTCCAATTTCTTCTGATAACTGCGATTTGTGCTAATTTGTCTCTGCAACCGATATTTGCGCCATCAACAATTTGTCTCTGACAATTGATATTTGCACTAATTTTTCTCTGACAACCGATATTTGCGCCATCAACAATTTGTCTCTGACAATTGACTTTTGCGCGAATTTGTCTCTGACAACTGGTATTTGCACTAGTTTGTCTCTGACCACCGATATTTGCACTAATTTGTCAACCAACATTTGCAACCGAACCGATGTCTGCACTAGTTTGTAATGTGTCTCTGACAACTGACATTTGCACTAATTTGTCTCTAAAGCTGATATTTGCGCTAATTTGTATCTGACAACCAATATTTGTAATAGAGATTCTCATTGAAGAGGAGCGCGATTTTGGGTGTCCCACGCACGCACATGCATATTCTGCTGCCTGCCTGCCTTCTTGCTTGCCTGCCTGTCTTGCGTCTGCAGCATCATTGGGGACTTCCGAAGTTGCGCTCCTCCTCAGAGAGCACCCTCCCAGTTTTGAATAACATTGTAATTGAATTTTCTTCGTGGATTTGTTTGGAATGACGTTGTAATCTTTGCTAATTTGCTTTATATGAATTTGATTGGATAATTTATTACCCGAGACCAAAGTTTATTGCTGAATTGATTTGTAGTTGAAAAATCTGCTGTATCTGAATTGGTAACTCTTTAAAATAACATTGTAATTTTGTAAGCCATGGTAATCGTGTAAGCGAGCACTAATCGAAGATTGAATTGCTTTGTATGAATTCTTTATTTTGGTTTGAACAATTTGCTGAATAACGTTGCAATTGAAAAATAACATTGTTTTGTAATTTGAGGAATTAGCTTTGATAAAGACTTCGGTTGAATAACACTGTAATCCAATCTGATTTGGTTTGAGTCACAATCTATGGTAACTTGTTGCTTACTAATTTGATGTTCTCTTGGATTCCAATTTGTATGCTGCTCAATGTACCTGGCTTCAATGGGCATTCTACATATGCCCACCCGCATTGGGGGCTTTCATGGGCATTCTACATTCTACATTGCCCGCCTGCATCTGGGGCTTCAATGGGCATTCTACAGTCTGCATTGCCCGCCCGCATCTGGGGCTTCAATGGGCATTCTACGGTCTACATTGCCCGCCCGCATCTGGGGCTTCAATGGGCATTCTACATTCTACATTGCCCGCCCGCATCTGGGGCTTCAATGGGCATACAGTCTACATTGCCCGCCCGCATCTGGGGCTTCAATGGGCATTCTACAGTCTACATTGCCCACCCGCATCTATGGCTTCAATGGGCATTCTACAGTCTACATTGCCCGCCCGCATCTGGGGCTTCAATGGGCATTCTACAGTCTACATTGCCCGCCCGCATCTGGGGCTTCAATGGGCATTCTACAGTCTACATTGCCCGCCCGCATCTGGGGCTTCTATGGGCATTCTATTCTACATAAGTCTCCTCTGCACCTGCGTCCACACTCGACATACCTGGAGCTGAAACCTTGGAACTCAGGTGAGAATGCTTCTCTGTCGTCATGCAAGCAGAGATCGCGTTCGAAGTAGTGTCCAATTTCAGGCTTCGCTCGCGGGACACCACCGCCACCACCAGTGGAGGAGAGAACAATTCCACCGACCTTTGCAGTCCCACTGCAGTCGATATTTGTGCACGGTCCTTTGCAGCCGATGTTTGGGCTCGTTCTTTAGCAACCGATATTCGGACTCGCTTTGCCACCGCCGCAGTCATTGCCGCGTTCTCTTCTCTCTCACGCGTCTTGTCATCTGCCACCGAGCGCCAGAGTGGCGCAGGGAAGCTGTCTTTTTGTAAAGTGTCGCCTGGGGGGGGGGGGGGGTTACCTGGGGATGGTGGGGGCCCAGCTGCCAACGAGGGTAGGGGGAATAACGCCGCGACTTGTGGGGTCTGGCCTATGGGAGAGAGTGGCTGCTCAGCGAACGAGTAGCAGCCACCGGTCCCCCAACCATTGGAGTCAGCTGACTGAAACCGTCAACTGGGAAGCGTCCAGGGGGACCGCCGCCCGCCGTCCTCCAATCAAAGGTGAATGTTGCTCTCAGTTGAATGGTGTGCGCCATGTTAAGTTCGCTTGCCCTGTGCGCAGTTTCCCTTTGCTTGTTGCAGAAGGAGGATGTCCTGGAGAAGAGAGGAACTGCGTGCAAACCACAAGCCAGAACAAGGAAGCGAAGAAAGAATTTTTTCAACAAGTGAAATATCTGACTGAAGAAGGTGATACCTGCCTGATCTGAAACTACTGCAGAGGTGATATAGCTGACTACAGCTGACTACTGTTTGTGGTTCCTCTCGTCTTTTCGACAAGTTGGTTGGTTTTCGGATGGGCGGAGCGCAGCACTTTGCTCGCGTCGTGCCGCTTACCGGTCCGACAAGACATAACAATTCAGATTGTCCCAGGTTTGTCCCAGGTTTGCCCCAGGACAAGACGAAGACGAGACAATCCGTACACTGGCTTGCAGTCATGGACAACATGCAGTCGGCATAGGACGCAACGCTGTCAACGACAATTTGAGGGACAACATAAGCCTACCAGGGACAAAAGACAAGATAGTGTAGCTTTGGGGATAAAGACAAGACAATTGGCAAAATCCAGGGAAGACAAGACAGTGTAGCAGTTGGGACAAGTGTAGCATTGGGGATAAAGACAAGGCAATTGAAGGACAACTGACAAAATCCAGGGTTAAAAGACAAGACATGTAGCGTCCAGGGACAAGTGACGTGACAACGTAGCATTTGGGACATGTGGCATTTTGGATAAAGACAAGACAATTGGCAGACGGACAATATTGAGGATAAAGACAAGACAATCGGCAAAATACAGGGACAAAAGACAAAAAGTAGCATTTGGGACAAATGTAGCATTGGGGATAAAGACGAGACAATTGGCGAAATCCAGGGACAAGAGAAAGACAATGTAGCGTTTGGGACAAATGTAGCATTGGGGATAAAGACAAGACAGTTGGCAAAATCCGAAGACTGGCATGTCTACTAAACTGCTGGGAGTGCCTTAGTTTAGATTTAGATTTTGGCTCGATTTCGGTTGAATGAACTCGGCTTGTGTGTATCACGGGGCACTTGTTTCGCTCGCATATCATCACTTCTGTTCGAGCAGCGCAGACTTCCCTTCGTCTTCGGCGTCTTCGCGAGGTAGGAGTTGGCGACGCTCCACGATCTTGCGCTGGAACGAAGCGGCGCGACAGTGGCCAAATGGCATCGTTCTCAGCCAACGGAGATATTAGTACCAACTCCCGGGTCTCGAATAATCCCCTCCCCCCGGAGTAACAGGCATTCCATTGCGCCAATACCGTAGCTAAACAATATGTAAATGCAAATCAACTACGGTTAACGTCGATTCTTATGATTTCGAACGTAAATATGGCTTAGAAGCCCCATTTCTACAGTACTCGAGCTACCGCGTACTCCGAGTTCCACCTCGTCCTGCTGACGCTGGCGTTGGACGTTCGTGGCGAAGGGGGCCGCCGGCTTCTTGTCTGAACTAACCGACAGTTGAAACCAAGAGATAGCTTTTCCAGTCAACCCGCCGTCGAGAGGGGCGGTAGAAGCCCAATCGAGTTTGCTACCGTATTCCTGCTAATCGCGCCAACCACTACTTGCGGCGTCTCCCACCGGCGCAGCCTTCCCTTGGGAGGCGGGAAGCCGTGCCGCAGCGCAGTCAATCCCGGGGCGGATACTCGAGCCTCCGGCGCTTCCAACTGGCGGAAGAAGCAGCCGTGCCAGACGCGCACCCTCGCCGACGACGAAGTCGACAACCGGCGCGCGGCCGCAACTCTCATCGCTGAGACAAGCATGCATGGCTTACGGTATCTACGGTATTAATTGACAAGGTCTCGGAGTGCAGAATTCGCACGGCGGAATGAAACTGACAATGACATGTGAACTTCGGATCTTTCACTGCCGCACTGTGAAACTCAACCAGCAGTCGGTGGTCTACCACAGCGAGAGAAGGCGCCACCGTTCTCCAGCAAACAACAAGTGACAGCGGCTCAGCAGCATGATACCTACTTATCTCACCGGCTCCTCCACTTTGCGTTTGTGCTTCTTTCTCTTGCTATTACCGCGTCGTCCGACCCTCGCGATTGGTCGGCGGCGGCGACGGAAGGCACTCCGAAGGGCAGGAAGCGCTGCCGCAGCTCCACCTTCGAAAGCTTCTCCAGAACGGGACGACGAATGGCCGAGGGTTGGCACGACGAAGACGACACTGAGCTGCTGGAGGGGCCGGCGTCGTCGGCGCTGCTGCTGCTAACGTAATCGATAACATGGATGTACAACCTGGGGCGTGTACCATTTGACAAATTAGGGGTACAATCACCAACGTCTGAGGCATACCCGGGTTCGAGCTTGACTTCGCCGCTCGTCGTCTCTAGGTACGACGCAGGCACTAACTCCAGGAAGCCGTCGATGCGTCTGCCTGGAGGGCGTGTTAGCCTTTACGGTAACCACAGGTTAGGGTACCATAACTATAATCAGAGCTGCGTCCTCACAAAGCCTGTAGACGGTTGGGGCGGAGCTGCTACTACTACTACTGGCAGTAACCGCCGCCGACTTGCGCTCATTCTCGAAGAGAAAGCAGCGCGAGAGGTTCCTGGGCGTCCACCAGTTCCAGCGCCAGTCGAAGCGGCGCGCTCGCGACGCCTGCACCTCCTTTGTCATATTTGCAATACGGAAGCTACTTTGGAACTCTAGACTAATGCCGTCTGGTTAGCTACCGGCCCGTCGGCTAGAACAAGCATGCCCTCAGAGAAAATAGCTTTCGAATATTCCAGCGGCAGTTTCCGACTCTGCGTCTCTCGGTGCAAGGCAAAAATAGTCCAGTTGTGACAGTGGGGTGGGTAGTTGTGCTCCCAGCGCGAGGAGGTGATTCCTGAGAGACGAACCACCGCGAGAACGGAACGGATGGCATGGAGCGTCCCTGTCCCAATCGTCTAGGTCTAGGGCCAAACCCAACCCACGGGCCACCAGCATATAATTCACGCATATGATCTGCGGTAGAAATGACAAAAGCGTCGACCTGTTGAACTGTGGATAGTACACCATCGTGGCTGATGTTCATGATAATGACCAGCGCTAAGTTGCAGATTAACGTCATATTTTCCACCGTCGCAAATGGCAAATTTGCCGCCGCCGCCGCAAATTAACCTGGATTACATTAAATTATATTAAATAAAAGTAAACTAAATTAAAGTAAATTATATTAAATTAAAGTAAAGTAAATTAAAGTAAATTAAATTAAATTAAATTAGATTAAATTAAATTAAATTAAATTAAATTAAATTAAAAATTAACTTAAGTTAAGGCAAGTAAGGTTAAGTTAAATTGAATTAAATTAAACTAAATCGGATTAACCTAAATTAAATTAAATTAAATTAAATTAAATTAAATTAAATTAAATTAAATTAAATTAAATTAAATTAAATTAAATTAAATTAAATTAAATTAAATTAAATTAAATTAAACTAAACTAAATCGAATTAACCTGGATTACATCAAATTTCATTAAATAAAAGTAAATTAAATTAAAGTAAATTATACTAAATAAAAGTAAATTGAATTAAAGTAAATTAAAGTAAATTATACTAAATAAAAGTAAATTGAATTAAAGTAAATTATATCAAATTAAAATAAATTGAATTAAATTAAATTAAAGTAAATTAAATTAAATTAAATTAAATTAAATTAAATTAAATTAAATTAAATTAAATTAAATTAAATTAAATTAAATTAAATTAAATTAAATTAAATTAAATTAAATTAAATTAAATTAAATTAAATTAAATTATTAAATTAAATTAAATTAAATTAAATTAAATTAAATTAAACGAAATTAAATTAAATTAAATTAGATTAGATTAAATTAAATTAAATTAAATTAAATTAAATCAAATTAAATTAGATTAGATTAGATTAAATTAAATTAAATTAAATTAAATTAAATTAAATTAAATTAAATTAAATTAAATTAAATTAAATTAAATTAAATTAAATTAAATTAAATTAAATTAAATTAAAATTTAAATTAAATTAAAGTGAATTAAACTAAATTAAATTAAATTAAATTGAATTGAATTGAATTGAATTGAATTGAATTGAATTAATTAAATAAAAAATTAACTTAAGGTAAGGCAAGTAAGGTTAAGTTAAATTGAATTAGATTAAATTAAACTAAATCGGATTAACCTAGACTAAATTAAATTATATTAAATAAAAGTAAATTATATTTAATAAAAGTAAACAAAAGGAAATTAAAATAGACTAAATTAAGTTAAATTAAATTAAATTAAATTAAATTAAATTAAATTAAATTAAATTAAATTAAATTAAATTAAATTAAATTAAATTAAATTAAATTAAATTAAATTAAAGTAAATTAAATTAAATTAAATTAATATAAACTAAATTAAATTAATATAAACTAAATTAAATTAAATTAAATTAATATAAACCAAATTAAATTTGAAATTAGCAATTATTTCCGATTAAATTTGATTTTGCTAAATTAAAGTAAAAACCATCTTTTTGCCTAAAGAACGCAATTTAACCTACTTGAGCAGCTGTTCGTACAGTAGGAAGCGTCAAGAACGGAATATCGTGCAATTACCAAACAGCGCACAGGAGCAAATCTTTCGCAACTGCAATCACAATCAGTCGTATGTATGTACCTGCTCTGTTTGTGCATCTTATGCTCATTGACACTTTTAACAAAACGCGCTTGTCAACCGTCTACTCATAAGCTCGACAACCGACTCGAATTGAATTTGATGCGTGCAAACACGTCTTTCCAATCAATTTCCACGGAGCTGCAGTGTAGAAGTGTCAAAAGATCTGTATAGTTTTGGTTATTGCCGTTGGGCGTCTTTTGTGTATTGTTCGCAACGCGTTTGCCGAATTCAAAATTTCAAGTCCACCGAACGAATGGATGAACGAGCAAGCAGCTGATCTGGTGCTACCGACAGCATAGTCTTGAAACTTTGAACTGAGAAGACTTGAGAGAGCAGCGAAGACCTAGTCGGTCAGATAATGTAGCGGTAGCAGCGCAGCAGAGGCGAAACAAGGAAGCGAGAATGCTGTTCAAGCCTCTGATCTGCTCGTCGCCGTTTCGCCGGCGGCGCAGCGGCGTCGTCCGCTCCAGTACTAGCAGCACGGCGCGGGGGCACGGCCGCTCTCGCCTGGTCCATGGCAAAAAGTCGAATATCAAGGTCCGTCCCTATCCTAATCCGTTATTTTGGCGATGACGGATGTTGTTCTCCACAGGTGGCCGTCCGACTGCGCCCCTGCAACGATCGGGAGCTGAGCGCCACGCGTCGTCGGCAGGTGGTGCGCGTGGTGGACCAGAAGCTGCTCGTCTTCGACCCTCTCGACCTGGAGGAGCAGCAGCCGAGCGTCACCTACTTCAAGGAGCGCGTCGTCAGGTGGCGATGAAGCCACATCAATTTGGAAGCTGGCGTCTACCAGTTTGCATGATTGTTTGTTGGCAGGGATCCCACAGCGAAGCGTCGTCGCGACCTCAAGTTCGCCTATGACTTCGTGCTGTCGGAAGAGAGTCCCAACGAGCTCGTCTACCAGCTGACCACGCAGCCGGTGCTCGAGAAGCTTCTGGACGGCGTCAACTGCTCTGGTAGTGCTGAGTCGTGTCCATACTTTGTAAGTACTGTGACGTAAGAAACTGTGATTGTAGTGTTCGCCTACGGCGCTACCGGTGCCGGGAAGACCTACACGATGGTCGGACGGGCCGACTCGCCCGGCGTGATTCCCCAGGCTGTGCTCGACCTCTACAGTCGGATAGAGAGTTAGAATTTCTCTCTAGTGTTCTCAATTCTACAGTCTGCGCACTACTACTTCCCTCACCCAATCCTGTAGGCATGAAGGAGGAGGTGTTGTGCGACGTGCAGGTCTCCTACCTGGAGATCTACAACGAAACGGTGCGAGATCTCTTCCGACCAGAGAACGGCGTGCTCGCAGTGAGGGAGACGGTGGGACACGAGTTGGCCGTGGCTAATCTTAGCTCTGAGAAGGTGAAGTGAAGCTTCTAGTGCTTGAGAATCGACCTCCATTTGACGCTGAATAAGTGAGTGTTACAGCCGTCGTCGGCGGAGGAGCTGATGGCGCTGCTGGAGGTGGGCAATCGGCACCGGACGCAGCACCCCACCGACGCCAACGCCGAGTCCTCGCGCTCACACGCCGTCTTCCAGGTAATACGGTGGCCTATGTTGACACCTTGAGAGCAAATAACGATTGCTGTCATTCGCGTGTTGACTATACCCAATTTCTTCTTGCACTGTCTTGGCGCTCGCTTCCCATTCAGCTTCTGTTGACGCAGCGTCCGAAGACGGCCGACGTCAGCTGCGACGTGATGGTCTCGAAGTTGTCGCTGATCGACCTGGCGGGCTCGGAGCGCGCCACGGCCACCAGCAACATGGGAGAGCGGTTCAGAGAGGGCGCCAACATCAACAGATCTCTGCTCGCCCTGGGGAATTGCATCAACGCCCTGGCGCAGGGGAAGGTGGGAACTAATGGAATGAATTTGTGGGATATTCAGCGGCGTACAAAGCTTTGTATGAGGGTACCTTAGAGTCAAACGATTTTTTCCAGAACAAAAGCAGGCAAAGCGGGCCGCTTTTTGGTCCCGGTCAAAAGCGGAGCCAAAAAGCGGAAGTGCAATCACGCAAATTAGCTTTCATAAGTATATATGTTGTGTTTTGTCATATTTTTCCGCTTTCAGTTCGGATGAAGAAGCGGACCTGCTCTTTGGCACTCTGCTTTTACAATCAACGAAGAAGCAGCCGTACGCTTTGGCGCAAGTTGTTGACTAAGACAGCACTGGGCTTCTTCAACTGTAAAATCGCTGGTGTTTAGCGTCTTGTGCTTTCCGCGCCACGCAGCACAAGTGGGACATCGAATTTCACTGTACCCGTCAACTGCAGAGCTCTTGAAAAGCCCCGTTTTGCAGAAATCGGAGTTGCAAAACATGCCAACGTCTGCATCCCGAACTCTAGGGTTTAAAAATTTGGTGTAGATTTGTGCTTTTGATGGTTTTGTCAACTGCTCATATGTTCCTGCAAGATTGGGGGCGGTGGAAGAGAGGGTCAACTTAGGGTCGAGGGGGGAGGTCGTCCTGAACCGGATTCCGTTTCCGGATGGCCATTTCAAAAACGGAAATTTGGCACTTTTTGCGTTAAACAGTTCAAAAAGGGTACATTCTACTCAACAAGCTGTTTTAAAAAAGTTGAGTTGTTTTATTAATACAGAGTGGTTTGTGAGTGTTTTAAAGTGGAAGAGTAAAAGAGTGGATACTTTTGTAAAGTATTTCCAAGCCTTTCCGATATGACGCGCGCCCGCCCGGAGTCCACTATTCATGCGCTACTTCTGACACGCTCCTTTCTGAGAGGTTCTTGCAGGGCAACATTGGGATCGCCCGGGATTATTTTTTTGAGCATGACACACGCATTTCTGAGAGGTTGTTGCAGGGCAACATTGGGATCGCCCGGGATTAATTATTTTTGCAGACAAAGTTGTTCGTAAGACAAGGGTTTAAAAAAACAAAAGTATTTCTTTAGGAATGACCGTTCAACAACTGCCTCAACGTAAGCTTTCAAACGGTCGAACGAATGCCGCTCTACAAGGTAAGACGAGCGAGTTAGGGCCCATTTGCTGTTTGAACCTTTGGGTTACTGTAGTTCGCGATATTCAAACGTTTGAGTTTCGACCAAGAGCTATCCATCAACTCAAGATCGTCTCTCTACGACGCACACTGAGCGAGTTAGAGCGATTCCTATGCTAAAAACGCAAGAATGTCGCTTTTCGTGGTGCGTGTTTGCGTAACTAACGAAATTTTTAATGCCAAACGAAAGAGCACGTCGAGACCTTTTAGTTGAGCTATCGCACGCCGCTCTACGACGTAAGACGAGCGAGTAATAGCCGTTTTCAGTTTGAACCTTTGGGTTACTGTAGCGCGCGCAATTCAAACTTTTGAACGCCGATTTCTCGAGGCACATTACCAGTGAGTCGAGACCTTTCCGTAGAGCCCAAGATCGCCTTCCTACGACGTTCCAACGCCGAGATCTGAGAGCGTAACGAACGGACGAACGGACGAACGCACGCACGATAAGCTCTCGTAGGGGTTGAAAAAAGTGCCAAAAATGTACATACAAAGGCATATAATTAGCGATAAAATGGTTCAAATAAATATAAATTCAACAAAATTGTGCCGCAGGCGAAATTTTTTTTTGGAGTTGTAGCTGGGGGGGGGGGGGGGGGAGGTACGGGATCGGAGAGGCAGGGGGGGTCGGTCGGCCAGAACGTAGTATGAATGAATCGGTCCAGGGTGGGGGGGGGGGGGGGTGCCCCCAAAGGATAGCTTGCACAGCATACAACACTGTAGCACAATGCTTTGGTGCATGGACCTAGTACTTTTGAGATAAATTTGTTTGAAAAATTTGGGTTTGAAAAAACAGTTTTTTTCGTCTGGTACAAACATGCTGTAAATGTAGCCTTTGTTGTCGCGCGACTCTGCTCGCTTGTCGGTCATGCTGAGTAACGGTGTCGAATAGCACCAGTGCTTTCGCTAATATGCTGTCCACGGTGGCAAATTTTGGAACGATCTTAACCGCCACAGCAATATCCTATCAAGCAATGCTGCTTATACTTTGATCTTCTTCTCGCTGGTGGTAAAACAGATCGCTTTCTGTCAAAGAACTTATACAAATCCGAGAAGCAGGCAATAATTTACAAAATTGACTGACTGGTTTTCCGCTTTTCACGAACGTCGAAAAGCAGATCCCGCTTTTTGTCTCCGCTTTTGACCAGGGCCAAAAAGCGGTCCGCTTTGCCTGGTTTTGTTCTGGAAAAAATCGTTTGACTCTAAGGTACCCTCATAGCTTTGGTTGTACCACACACACGCAGAGAGGCGCCCACATCCCCTACCGAGACAGCAAGCTGACGCGCATCCTGCGCGACTCCCTGGGCGGCAACTGCTGCACAGTGATGATCGCCAACGTCAGGTTGGAAGTCGTGAAGTGAAATCGTGAAAAATGCGGTTATACTGTACAATTTTCCAGTCCCTCGGCCACGAGTTACGAGGACACCTTCAACACTTTGAAGTACGCCGACCGGGCGAAGCAGATCAAGGCGGAGCTCACGAGAAATGTCTTCAGAGTGGACGCCCACATACACCAGTACCAGAGGATGATACAGGCTCTCAACGAGGAGGTTCCCAAATGACGTTTTCATGAGTTGGAATTAATTAGTTCAGTGCCACCCACAGCTGAAGTGTTTACGGTAGCTGGCCTGCGCTACTCGAGTTCGAATGCGCCCATAGGAATCGCTTCTACTTCTACCCCAGGTGTCGCAACTGAAGTCGAAGCTGCGCGAGAAGACGGACGAGTGCCGGCAGCTACAGAAGAGGCCCCAGTTCGCCGTGGAGGACGGCTTGCCGGCCAAGTACGTAGGAGTTATCGCAAATTCTCTCTCTATTGCTTGTTACAGTAATCCGTCTACTGAGTTGCAGATTCGACGCGGCACTGTGTCCGTTTGTGGAGCAGTACGAGGCGGCACAGCGCCAACTGCTCGAGTGCCAGGCGGAGGAGAGGCTGATCCGACTGCGACTCAACGACAAGGGACAGAGTCGGCGCTACCTCGACGCTTTACACGTACTGTTGTATCTGAGCGGTTGCGTGGCTCTTTGCCATATACCTATTCAAATTTGTACCGATTTAATTACAGGAGCGCAACTTCTCCCCCAAGTTCCGTCGCTACTGCGCCTCGGCCGAGGCGCGTCTCCAGGCGCACCAGCAGAAGCTGCAGGAGCTCTCCTCTCGCCTGGAAGAGGCCAAGAGTCGCCTATTCGGTCGGACGAAGGAGTTTCTGACGCCGCTCGACTCCCACAGTCGACAAGTGGGTAGTAGATTGGTGTCCACAGCCGGCTGCTCAATTGAGAGGACTCAATGGGAGGCCGAGAGGGCCTACTTGGACACGGCGCTGAGGGAGCAACGCCAAGCGACGGAGAATCAGCAGAGGTGGGATTTTGGTGGCATCCGTTTTGATTTCGTTGAGAAATGCCGTGGCCTTATTGGCCGATGTCTTAGTAGATCCTTCGCCTTGAATGCCACGTTTACCGGTTTCCCCTGAAGGCTTGTGCTGCCCGAGTGGACAAGACAATGGCCTTGGATAATAAACAAATGTGACCCGAATCGGTACTGGAACATTGTGTAGTGTGTGGACATCGTTGCAGATTGGTGGAGGCGGCGCTGTCCCTGGCCGCCGAGCAGCAGACGCGCCTGCGCGCCGACAACATGTCTTCTGTCGTTTTGGAAGTGGGCGCTTCCTATTGCTTCCTCTCTCCATTTAGTGTCTGTTGTCTGTTCACGCTATAGTCTCTGTCTCTATCTGCAGGAGAAGATGCGGGATCTCCTTCGGCTTGTGCGGGTAGCGAAGCAGGTTCACTTCGTGGACGAGAAAGAGCAGGAGCCCGCCTTTACCTCTGCCGCCTATGTGTGCCCCTTGTCGGACTGCCGACTCGATCTCCTTGCCTCCACAGCTTCTACCCAATCGGGACTGCCTGCAAATGGTCAGATGGCAGCACAGTGATCTCTTTTGACGTGTGGAGCTGTGGATGCAATGATAGTAGTCTTCGATTCTCTTAGGAGCCAATCTGGACGGCACCTTCACAGTGGAAGAGCGCAAGTCGCCCCTGCCTCCCCGCCGGAACCTGCTGAGTCAGTTGAACTGCGGCGACGACGGGAAGCGGCGCCGATTCGAGTTAGACGACGAGTGGAAGGTCATTGTCCCAGACGACGCCGACGATCGCGAGAACGACGACCCCGAGCTGAGACTGCTGCCTGCCACTCCTCCTGCTTCCGCTGGCGCTTCCTCTATGGACGGTTGGCCGTTCGATTCCGTGGCAAGTTGACGCGACATTTGAATACTTTCAAAATGGAATCTCACGCTTTCTCAGACGCTGGCTCTTCCGAAAGGAGAAGGTCACGCAAGCTGCGATCTCCCCCTGCGCCCTCTCGGAGCGTCGACGACGGCAGTCCCAGTTGCGCCCTGGAAGCCGCCGCCACTACTAAGATACCATCTCCAGTTGGGGTAGTGTCTAGACCCAGGAAGGACGAGCTCTCGCCCGGAACAGCGCAACCGCCTCCTATTCCCACCGCTCCGAAACCCCTGTCGAACTCGAACGCGCTGAACGTCTTCAAGAAGCCCCATCTGCCACCCAAGCCAGGGAATAAAGGAAGGACCGTCACGCCGTCGAACAAGAAGAGGTATAAAATGTGGGAAGTCATACAATCGTAATCAAAGTACGAGTTGCTCCTGCCAAGCATTGACAACTAGATGAGACGGGAATATCGGTGCAGCTGAAGTTGTAGCCAGTGGTGTCGAATCCAACGATTGTATTTCGACTGTTGCGTTTGTATTCAGACCTCCGCCGGTGCCTTCTCTGTGGCGGTCGCCTTCCACGTCGCGATTGGAGAGCGGCCCACCGCCCGCCTCTCATCGACCTTTGAACTTGAAGAAGAGCGCTTCCCAATCGGTCATGCAGCCTTTCAGATTCTGAGAATACGTCCATAGCAAGTCGACAACGCAATGCGAACTCCGTGCAACAACATACGCGAATGTGAAGGCGTCCAGGCTATCTTTTAGGGCTGTTATACGTAAGACGTCTTCTGCCACTGCTGGGTTACGGTACGTGCACAACGATGGTAGGTACCCGTCAGGAATCGCCCATTGCCAGTCGCTTCTGTCTTCCTTCCTTCTCTCCGCTGTACCCTACTTGGCTTGCTGCTGCTTCGACAGCATACTGTAGAGGATGCTTTTGCTCGGCTCCAACTCTCTGGAATTGACACTGTATCGCGCGTTTATACTGTGAACATTGTGATTGTGGTGCTAAGAAGCCAAACGAGACAGTAACGAACGGGCCGGCGCTTCGTTTGTGCTCCACCAGGACGAACTCTGCTCTCTTGGTGAAGGGGTTGCGAAACAGGCTCCAAACAGTGTGGAAGTAGCCGAAGGTAGTTCGATCTTTATGGTGCTCTCGCAAGCGCAGAAGTGGGCCCTCGATCGGGCCGACTTCTCGATTGCCTGAATGAGGGGTACTGTAGCGGTTGGGACAGGCAGGGCAAGAATCGAGAAACGCTTACACCGTTCGAGTAGCTGACACGCTGTGGCCACGTCTGCTTCGTGGGCGAAGGAACAGTAAGACTGATTGGAAATCGCACTGGAGCTGAGGCCGACAAACTGGCAGAAACTGAAACTTAGGAAGGACGTGTTTATGACGGCGACATTACTCTCTTAGGCAATATATGTAACGCAGTTGGCAGCGCCATACTTGTGACGCGCTTGTAGTATCCTCCCGCTGTCGGGATCCAGTTTCACGGCGAAATCGTCGACTTTACTTGAATGGACTGGCTCGGCAAAGATTTCCAGATTGGTTTCGGGGGGCCTTGCGATTGTGGCGATTTGCCTTCCAACGCAGACGAAAGGCAGCTTTAGCCTGAACAATGCGGACAAGAAGTTGGTCAATGGCAACCCAACCCAATACGACATCCAACGTGTACCCTTCGTTGTTGAAGAAATTTGTGACGAACTGCAACCGCCTTTCAATTGGCGTTGCTTGGGCGCGGTCGCTGTCGTCGGTGTCGTCGTCAACTTCACTTGACGATGCCTGGTTCACTCTGTCCTCGTCCTCCGCCATCATCTCTGCTTTCCAGTCTTGGAAATCGTTGCGATCGACGAAGTCGAAGATAGGGTTGCCCACAATGCGAACCTAGCAAAGTTCGGCTAGTCCTCTGCTCTGTCACCCTATTGTAGCCTTACATGTGACACGAACAGGAGGGTATCCAAGTGTGTCTTCCACTTCCGGTGAAGCCTCGGTGATAACGCCGTTGTCGCAGCGAATGACAAGGAAGAATCCGCCCGCGAAGCACTGAATTGAAAGTGCAAATTGTGGTATTTATGGCATATGGCGTCAGCTTACCCAACCTCTCTCAACAGCCCTTCCACTAGTTGCTCGCTCAGAGCCGGCGGCTGTTGGAGTAGCTCTCCCTCTGACGAAACGGTAGAAGCGGCCGCCGTTGCAGCCGAATGCTGCACTTGGAGCCCCTTCTCGGCCGCCTTCAGCCGCCGAATGTGTTGCAGAGCTCGTCGGAGCACGGTCTGCTTGTCCTGCCGCCTGCTACCGCTGGCACCGATCTGAGAAGAGGGCGGCGACGTCGGTGGCGGGAGCAGCGCGTGGATCTGGCGTATGCAGTCGTTCATCTTGTCCCGACGGCGCTTCTCGATCTCACTGTGGTTGCTGGACGGCCCGGAGGAAAGGGAAGAGGAACACCTTGGAGAGAGGATGAGATGGTGTACCATGTACCACCTACTACCTACTAAAGTAAGTGGAGCCACGTTAGGAACACAGTGACAAGCATGCCGTGATCCCATTATCGTACACAGCACTTACAGAACATGTAGCTTACCGTCTCCTTTGGTTGCTTGCGCGTTGCTTCCCAGATCCTGCCTCCACTGCTGGAGAGCTGAAGCGAGTTTATTACACTCCTCGTGAGCCTAGTGTGTACAGTAAGCTGATTAGCGCCGGAACCTGGCTGCCGACGTCGTCACGTCCTCGGTGCTGTCGGCGTTGGCCCTCTCGACGGATTTCTGCTTGAAGGGATTGTTGATTTCCATATTCGATCGCTCTTTGTTGGCGCGGAATTACAGTGGGAAGGGTACACCGCATGTGCGACAAGCGCGTTGCATGTACGCGGCTGCCGCTTAGAGCCCAGGACTGGTTCTGGGAACATGTGCGTGCGTCGAGCTGCCGTGTTCGATGGCCGTCTAATGACCTTGAGTTGACGCATTGCGCGCCCCGGCTGGTTGTGAAACACGCCTTTGTGTCGTTTGGGACCTGCAGATTTGTCTCGACATCGTACTATACACTTCTCATGCGCGATACAGTGTGATTCGATCTGTACGCGATGATATACCTGCGGCGTCCATATGTAGCCGGTGATATTTGATTAGCAGTCTACCGTAATCAATGCTGGGAATCGAATAGGGACCGTACTATGTAGCGCCATTTCAAAACACGGCCGTCTGGCTTCCGTTTCACTATTGGTCGGCGGCGGCGAAGAGTTTGAGAAGGGAGGATGAGGCCAGTGAAGTGCTTGGCATTCTTCCTTCCGCAGCCGTCGATCAGTGTACGTAGGGTAGGCGGGTGGGCGTGGGGCGGCGTTCGTAGCGACGACGACGGGACGCGGGCGGCAGTGAGTGAGTAAGTGTTCTCTCTCTGTCGGCGGCGCGGCGCGTGCTCTCGCTTCTTCTTCTTCGGCTGTTGGTAGTAGCGGCAGCGCCGACTGGATGGTTGGATAGATGGCGCCCCCGCGCGGCCTTCTTTCTCTCGTCTACATACAGAGAGGGAGTGCGTCGCTCGGCCGACTTGGGCACTAAAGGGAAGTGTGCGCGTGTGTGTGCGCACTGCGCGGCAGCCAGCGAAGTTTTGCACTCGCCGTGCGGACTTACTGGAGCGCTAAGAGCATTAGCCGACCCCGTTGCTCCCTTCTTGTTCCTTTTCTCGCCTCTACGCCTCGTCAAGCCGATACGAAGCGAACGTCAGTGCGTAAAAGGAACAACGACGAAGTTTGTTCTCCCGTCTGCTGCCCCGCCTGTTGCTCTGTTTGATTTGGAGCAACAAGCTCCATCTGCCCGCGTCCTGCCGAGCGACCTAATCGGCGGCAAACGACGCTTGACGGACTGCCTTCGGCTGGGTGCTGCGACTGGGGGGCGTCGCTGGTGTCTTCCTTCGTCCCTTCGGCTTATCTGGCGCTGGCGTCGTCTCCAATGAGGCCACGCGCCGCCGCCTTTCCTCGCGCCGTCGTCGTTTTCGTCGTGCCAAACGAAAGCCGCCCGTGTTCCCAGCACCACCTGTTTTCACCGCACAGAAGCGCCGCCAACGATGGGCAATCAGCATGGCAAAGGTGGAGGTGGCGTTGCTTCCTCTGTGAAGCTTCATGGGCGAAGGTGTTCTTCGCTGGACGAGAAGGGAGTGGTGAGCAAAGGGAAGGCTGCTCGTTCAGAGGTGCTGATCGGCACTGAGGCGGCCGAGATGCCCACCTCGTGCGCCGTCGTCGCCGCCGGAGAGGCGCCGTCACTGCCCTTCGCCGTGCTCAAGTTCCACTTGGTCAGGGGAGAGAACGTCCGCCTGGAGAAGGAGGGAAGGCTGGCCAGAAGATACGAGTCCTTCTGCAAGGTGAGAGCATGTTGACAGCTTTGCACGTGATCTTGGTGGAGTGGGCGCAACACGCAACTAACTTGGGCTTTTGTTGCTCGATATTGTGCTCGATCTTCAGGGAGTGGCCTTCAGCCATCGTCCCGTGGCAGTTGACGAAGTGGTCTGCATCAAGATCGCCGAGCAGGCCACCAACTGGAGCGGCGTCCTGCGCTTCGGCTTGACCAACACCGACCCCCTCACGCTCTCTGGCAGTCTGCCCAAGTGAGCGGACACCACTTGACATCGAATCGACAATCGATCTGTTGGAAATCTGATTATTCCTCATTTCAGGTTCGTCTGCCCCGATCTGACCAGCAAGGAGGGCACCTGGGCGAAGGCGATCGCCGAGCGCTACTGCCAGACGGACGCCGTGATCCACTTCTACGTGAGGGACAACGGCGAGATCTACTACGGGATCAACGGCGTCCAGAAGGGACTCTTCCTCTCTGGTGTCAATGTATCTTTGCCTCTGTGGGTCGTCGTCGATATCTACGGCAACTCCACAGCTTTGGAGTTCATAGGTTTGGGTTGTGCGAAGGCTAATCGATATATTTTGTTGCCGTTCCAATCGCTCCCATCGGCCGTTTCAGACCCGGCGGACGTTCGCTTCAAGTCGGCTCGGCAGAGTCGCAGTCCGCCGGACGCCACACCGCTGCCCAATGCTCCCGCGGTGCCTTCCACATCAACTTCGGGCATCAGGCGTCAGAACACGGCGCCCTCCCCGGCCCTGGTCGATCTGACGTCGCCGCAGCCCCCTCCGGTCGCCGACAGACGCGTCTCTCCTCACAGAAGCGCCAGCTCTGTGTCCACAGGCGCAGAGGAGCCGCACAGGGTGGCGCTGCCGCTGGTGAACCCAGCTTTGGTGGCCGGCACCTCTGGGAGCCAGGCGGATGGCACGGAAATGCCCGTCAGATATCACGCCGGTTTGTATGTGTACGAGTACGTAAGTAGCGTGAGTACGAGGTCCAACATTCGCCAAAACTTTTCGCCCGCGGCGCTATTTTAAGCATTTTTGAGTCATTCTGGATCGTAAGTTAGCGAAGAAAGGGACTTTTGGGGGCATTTTCTCGTCATTGGAAACCATCAAGACGAGCTCTTGTTCCGTATTACGGTATGCGCCTTCGTCCAGGCGCGCCCTTCTCGCCAGCCGTCTTCCACGGCATCTACGGCAGGAACGTCCGTCTCAACCACGAGAAGACTGTAGCGTCGCGCGTCACCACCGACTACTGTGCCGGCTATGTCTTCACCGCCTCCTCCGTCAGACCAAACGAGAAGCTTGTCGTTCAGGTCGGCTGTGCGGGCAGTGGCGATTAGTGAAAGAGAAAGTAAAGGACGTTTGCGCGAATGTCGACTGCAAAGTTCAAAGTTGCATCTCTTGCCAATTTCTGAATTCTGCCCAACTCGTCATTCATTTCGTTTCTCATCCCCTTCAGATTCTCAACACGACCACCCTGTACTCGGGCGGCCTGGCCTTCGGAATGACGACCTGCGACCCCCTGCACCTGAGGCCTTCCGACCTGCCCGACGACAGCGACCAATTGCTGGAGAGGAAGGAGTATTGGGTGGGTATCAAGGATGTCGCCGCCGGACCCAAGATGGGAGATGAGCTGGCCTTCCACTTCGACAGTCGGGGTGCGCGATTGCACAGACAAGTAGATGCGACGCCTCTTGTACCGTAGTTCGCAGGTGAAGTCTACCCACTGCCCGACGCACAATATTGCGCATTCTGGGTACCTAGCCGTCACCCAGAGTTCGCAGTATGGCGTGTTTTGGGTGGCAGACACCCGGAATGCGCAATTGTCGTTAGTGAGAGTTGTCGCAAACGCGATAGCACAGAAGGGCCACAGCCGGCCCAAGCAGGAGGCACGGCACACATGGAGCGCGTGCATCAGACTTACAGTTTGTGCGAAGTGTATTGTGTAGCATTGTCGTTGCAGGCCAAGTGTTCTACACTCGGAACGGGGGCTCGGCCCGACTGCTGATGCACGTGGACGAGACGCAGACCTACTGGATGTACTTCGACGTCTACGCAGCCACCTCCAGGATTCGACTGCTGGGTGTGTCGATCGTGGCGGCGTATCTTCCTTCGCTGTCTTGTGTACAGCATGATGCGCCCTCACTTCAGGACGAGTGCCGGTGGACGCCGTGACGTCGAGTAGTCGGCGAGCGACGGCCGATTCGGCCTCGCATTCCGCCGCCGTGGCGCCCTCGAGCAGCGCCTCGGCGGGCCCGTCGTCGTCGCAGTCGCTGCGCGTCAACCTGCCGCCGCCCTGTGTGTTGGTTTCGAGTTGGCCTGTTGCTTGTGCTTGTCAACTCATTCCACTTTTCATTTCAGTGCCCGCCCGCCCATCCTCCTCCTCCTCTCTTCAACAGCAGAATAGCAATCGGACCGCCACTGGTGGTGCTTCCTCCTCCTCCTCTAGTGGAGGACGCTCGAACGCGCCCCCTCCCCCTCCGCGGAAGCCCCACGCTGTGCCTCCCTCCTCCTCCTCCCATCACTCGAGCAAGAGGCCAGCCCATCCCCCACCTCCACCACAGTTGCAACAGCAGACGTCAGAGAGCGAGGAGTGCTCCGTCTGCATGGTGGAGGCAGTCAATTGCGTCCTGTACGACTGCGGCCACATGTGCACCTGCTACGAGTGCGGAAGGGAGCAGTGGCGGCGCAAGGGCGAGTGCCCCATCTGCAGGAAAGCCATCAAGGACGTCATCCGGACCTACAGGGCTTGAGATTGAGTGGGAGAATGAGCTGATTTCAAACGAGACTAGGTGGGTTACTGTTCTGTTGATAGGTGGCGCATAGGTATTTCAGGAAAGTTCCCCCCTACTGGGGGGTAAGGACAGGTGAATTTGTTCGCCCTAAAGAAGACTGATGATGAACAGGCTGTGTATCTCAGATGACTTCGGGCCCTCTACTACACGAACAAATTCAGCGTGCTCTGTTCACGCGCACGGCGCTTATCACGTGCACACAACGTACATGCGGAGTACGCTATCTACCACTATCAAAACGTGTGTGCTTCAGTGCCTGCCACCGCATCTCACACAACACAATGTCTGCGCTCAGCGCAACGCGAGGGTGGCGGACCCCATGCTCTAACCCCCACTTTGACCGCTCAACCATGCACGCAAGCAGAGGGCTTCACATGCTAACAGAGCTTCTGGAGGTATTAACGTTGGTAAATGCACATTCTGCACTAATGCTGGGTAAGCGCTTTGCAGTACACACACAAACGACAAACAAAGAGACCCATAATTTGGTGAGAGTTGGGCACCCATATACAGAGCACGCTGAATTTGTTCGTGTAGTAGAGGGCCCGAAGTCATCTGAGATACACAGCCTGTTCATCATCAGTCTTCTTTAGGGCGAACAAATTCACCTGTCCTTACCCCCCAGTAGGGGGGAACTTTCCTGAAATACACACCCTGTCCATGTCCACAGAGTGGACACCTGGGGGGGGGGGTGGGGGCGTAGAGCAGGTTTGTTGAGAGGCGACATAGACAGGTCTGCTTTGAAAGGATTGCTGTTGTAGGTGTGGGGACACAGACAGGTCTGGCCACAGGAGGTTGGATGCACAGACAGGTCTGGCCACAGGAGGTTGGATGCACAGACAGGTCTGGCCACAGGAGGTTGGATGCACAGACAGGTCTGGCCACAGGAGGTTGGATGCACAGACAGATCTGGCCTCAGGAGGTTGGATGCACAGACAGCTATACGACAATACGAATTACGATTTCGTCATAACGTCATTCTGTCACCCACCACCCTTCTGGAGTCCACCCACAACACCTCCAATACATATCACCACTCTACAGTTCATTTCGACATTGACTATAGTGGTCTTGACTATAGAGCCCCGGATCCGTACCGATTCTGACTTTTGGGCATGCATATCTCAGGAACCACACAACCTAGGAAGATGAAATGTTTTACACATTTGTTCACCCTATGGTGGTCTTGGGTGGATCACTTCGATTGGCGCCCCAGCGTGCACCAGTAGAGCTCGGCTGTCTTGGGCCGAGCCCTGGATCTGTACTCGACGTGACCTTTGCCACCGCATAACTTTTTAGTGAGACGACTTAGAAAGATGAAATGTTTTACACTTTAGTTCGCCCTACGGTGCTCTTTGGTAGATTGCATCGACTGGCGCCCCAGCGTGTACCAGTAGAGCTCGGCCGTCTGGAGCCGTGCCCCGGATCCGTACTCGACGTGACCGTTGCCACCGCGTAACTTTTTAGCAAGACGACTTAGAAAGATGAAATGTTTTACACTTCAGTTCGCCCTATGGTGCTCTTTGGTAGATTGCATCGACTGTCGCCCCAGCGTGCACCAGTAGAGCTCGGCCGTCTTGGGCCGAGCCCCGGATCCGTACTCGACGTGACCTTTGCCACCGCGTAACTTTTTAGCGAGACGACTTAGAAAGATGAAATGTTTTACACTTTAGCTCGCCCTATGGTGCTCTTTGGTAGATTGCATCGACTGGCGCCCCAGCGTGTACCAGTAGAGCTCGGCCGTAGTGAGCGGGACTTAGCCAAAATTTCGGCCATTTCTTTTATCGGGGCTTACGACCGCAATACTCAACCGATCCCGTTGATTTTTCAATACAAAAGTTCCTACTACTAGGCGATTCTAACGAGCCATCAACCACTCTTCTAGCTGGTACCGTTCGCGAGAACGAGGCCGAAAACCTGGCAATCAGACGAAGATCGGGGAATTTTTCGACAGTTTTTGTTTAATATCTCGGGAACCACTCAACCGATCTGGCTGAAATTTTAGCACAATACTTCTTGTTACTATGAACATCTATGCTGAAAATTTCAGCCCGATCGGTTAAGTCTACCTATATGACGTAGTACTAACCCATAGTCCCCGGGGGCGCACTGGCCCCCGGCCGAACAAATTGGGTTGTAGGTATGTACCTAGCTGTCTACGGTAGGATACTGCACATGTGCACAGTACCCCCTATTTGCGGGGTAGAGGGGTTACACCACCATATCTGAAGCTGTCACGACCGAAATTTTAGACTTTGTCAAACTTTTCTTTTGCGGCGCTATTTTTATACTCCACAAAAAGTGTGGAGTATATAGCGTTTGTGCGCGAAACGCAGTAATTTGGACCGGATGGGGTTCGCGCGTGCAGCGGCCGATTTGCAAACGGTCTTTTGCGATGGGTAGGCCTAGTAAGTGGGCAGGGTGTACACCAAACGGGGTCACGCTGCGGGACCCCGTTGGCGGGAAATTCAAAAATTTAAATTTTCAAAGTACTGAAAAAGGCATAGTACAAGGTAGAACTCGAAAAAGTTGCATATAATGGTATATACTATCTTTTGATATGTTGTAGTACTCGATAGGGCCGAGGGTGGAAAAAAAGAATTGGATCGCTGCGGGACCCATTTTGGCGCCAAATTTGAAAAATTCGCGAATTTTGGCCCCGGGTCGACTTTGACGGGCTGCTGTGCGAGCTAGGTAGCAACTAGAGCGGCGAGACCACTCTTGGTGCTCCTTCCCAGATGTTCTCTATCGAATGAGCCATGAACGGAGAAAATCGGGTGAAAAACAAAAAACTTTCTTACACTGCGACTTTTTCGACTCCGGGGTCGAAAATAGCGATTTTCGCATTTCGGCGTCTATAGCGCTCGAATGCTTTGCCGAATCGTTCCAAAAGTAGTTTCAAACGATTCTACGCTTAAATCTGGTCTAGAAAAGTGTTTTGGAAGAATTTTTGAAGCTACAGTATCCCTGCAGCGTCCGTTTGAATTGTGGGTGTCAAGTCAACTTTTGCGATATTATACTCGATTTCGGGGTTTTCGGGGGCGCTGATTACGAATTTGGCATCCGTTCAGTGTTTAGATGATGTTTGAACGTACCGACGACAAATTTGTATGCTACCGTACCCCAAGTGCAGAATTTCAGTTCCCAGAGTCCATAGGAAACTAGGGGTGTTGTATGTCGAATCTGGGGTATTTTGGGATGTAGATCACGAATTCAGCATTGCTTTTGCGATTGAGAATGTCAGGAGGCCACAACAGCAGAAGAGTCACCGTGCGTAGGAGTCCAAATTTGTGGAGTATACTGCGTCCCCCGGACGACTTGCCTGGTTGAGTCGTTGTGGTACAATTTGGCTAAAAAATTGAGCGGAAATAGGCTGTTTTGGGCTCTTGTGTAGACATCTCCAGTTGCAATGCAGTCCTTCGCAACTTCTGCTACAGTACCCCTCGTTTCAGATGTTGCTGCGCGAGCGAAGGACGAACAATGCTTCCGGCTTGTGATATCGCCCTTACTACGAGGTGGAATCTAAACTGTACCGTGGTAGTATTGAGACGAGACTGTCCTCCAATGTGTAATAATAAAGTCGTGTCGCTCGTCTACCACTAGCGAGTGCTCATAAGGAAAGTGTACAAGTTAGTGTTCTAAGTGGCCTTACACACGGGGTCTGTCCCTGTGGGACGGGAGGAAGAGAGCTGAACGCGTTAGACGATAGTACACGCGCTACTTCTGCTAATAATACCTTGCTGTTGATCCGTGCGTACATACTACCTACGTAACCACGTCGCGTTTGCCTGCCATATGTCTGTCTGTACTCGTTCGCTTACTGCGACCTGTGTGTGGCATAATTGTGAGTTTGGTCGAGTGGAAGGAAGTCTGTATTCTCTCAGCGCCGCTAAAACCTTGCGTTTTTGGTATCCCATCAAGCGGCACACTGACCGTTGGAGGTTTTATTACGCAGTAGTGATACTCGAGCTCCTCGCTCAATGTTCTCTGTACGTAGTTTTGTGTAGATCGAACGCAATCGATTACGCTGGAACGCTCAACATCAGCAAACAGAAATTCAGTAGCACCACTGTAGTTAGGACGCATAAATAAGTGCGTTCGGTAAGCAATGTAAGCCGTTACAGTACGACGGCGACGACGACAACACCAATTAGCCGGGTTATTTTACCTACGTTGGTCGGTCGGCACTGGAGTCGACAACGCTCACGAATCCGACAGTCTTCCTCCAATAAATCCGCTTGCATGTTTGAAGACCTTAGGATTGAGTCCCCTTCCAGCCTTCGCGAGGCCAAAGAATGATGCGGAACAGTTTACGCCTTACGACGCTTGTGTGAAACGCACGTGATGAAGAAACAGCCGGTGATTCATTCCTGTCGACAGGCTCGGGGCGTTTTTGCTGAGCTCTTCGACCCGACCCCGCTAGAATTCGTCTAATGGGCATACGTTGGATAGTATGGCCTTGGGGCTTGTGCTCAGATCGCACGGCACAACACAACTGCGCACGAGACAGCAGGCTTTCATAGAGTGGTTGATAGCGCAACACATTGTGTTGTGTCTTGCAAGCGGCGCGGCTCAAGGCTTACGTTCTGGAGGTCCGCGCCTGTGCGCAGATTAGTACCAGTCAAAACCAACGCTATATCCTGGGTCGCTAGCGGCATTCTAGCTGCCAGGGCCGCAGGGTGGAAAGCTCAAGCCGCCTATGCTGAAGGATGCCCGTGACGTACCGCAGCGGCCGCCCGCGACGCGCGTGACGTTACGGGCATCCTTCAGTACAGGCAGCTTGCACGTATGTACAACGACTTCGTCCATAATCTGTTGATCAGTTACGATACGCCGGTTACAACATGGCTGCGTCGTCGACAAGGCCCAGTCGTCGCTTCGGCCAAAGACCGCCACTGCTGGCGGACCACATTCAAAGGATCCTTTCTCGATATTCGGACGGCCAAATTCTAAAGGTCTGTTTGGGTTGATGTTCGAGTGTTGTACGCGGCAACATTCTCAACCCGCTGCAGGAGCTTCTCCAGAACGCGGAAGACGCCGGAGCCGTCGAGTTGCAGTTGATCATTGACAAGCGCACTTTCGGTAAGGAAACGCTGTTCCACAAAGGGTTGGCCGTCTGCCAGGGCCCCGCATTGCTTGCCTACAACGACGCCCAATTCACCGAGGTCGACTGGGAGAACATTCAACGTCTAGAGATCTCGACGAAGAAGAATGAGCCAGAGAAAATCGGCCGCTTCGGGATCGGCTTCAACGCCGTCTACCATTTGACAGGTCGGAGTTACTGTATGTTCAGGAGCGTCTTCGTCAGCATGTACAGAATGCATCTGATTGGTTACAGACTTCCCGTGGATGATGAGCGGTTGCCACATCGGAGTGTTCGACCCAATGGAGACGGGCGTCTTTCGAGACAAAGACGGCCGACGTTCCGGTCATCGATGGAGCATGACGGACTCCGGCGACTGCCACGAGCTCCTGTCGCTGCCCGACCAGTTTTCGCCCTTCGAATTTGGTTCTTTCCAACCTGGAAGCGGTGCACATTTCAATGGTTCGTTTCGTAGAATTACTCTGTAAGCCATACATATCATATGTCTACAGGCACTCCCACTGTCTTTTGATTAATAGTTAAATTTGTCAAGAATAAAATAGTGCTTCAAGTTTAGAAGTAAAGCGATGTTTCCAGGCACGCTGTTTCGGTTTCCACTGCGCCTCCAAGCGAACGAAGAATCGGTTTCGCAAGAGGTCTACAGCGTGACGACGTTGGAGGAGCTGTTTCGGGCTTTCGAGGCCGACGCGGATAGGGTGCTGCTCTTTCTGACCAACGTGCGCAAGGTGACACTGCTGGAGAAGGCGCCAGACGGCGCCGACAAGCTCTTGTACTCGGTCGAGAAGCGCCGCACCAACAACGGACCGATTCCAAAGCCGGTCGCTTCATCAGCGAGCGAGTACTCCGTCTCCGAGCGAGTCCAGCGGCGTCCAATCGACTTGCCGCACTTGGACCATCGTCCACTGCATCTCCAAAGAATCGTCTAGCGCGAAGTTGGCGACAGAGCTGAATGCGCTGAGTCGGTGCGGGACTGTTCGCCATAGGACGGTTTGCCGTCCCCAGTTCACCATCACTGTTTCACCGGCAGACTGTTTGCCGGCAGGATGTTTTGCCGCGCGCCCTGTTCGCCGCCCGCCGGTTTGCCGCGCCCCCGTTTCGCCATAAGCCCAAGTCAAAATTGGCATGCACCAAGAAATCACGCTCTTCTTTCGCCTCAGTCGTAGCGCACGCTTTCCATGGCGTTCTTTGCAACAGAACACAGCTTCCATTCCACAGTCGACTTACCTGAGTATCACTTCACCTACAAACAACAGAGGACGGCAGTTCTTATAGGAATCACATGAAGCACTAGATCACAAATGCTGGATAAGTCCAAACCAATTCATTTGGAAATTGCGAGCGAATCCTCTGTTGACTGCCAACGACATTCTTGATCCCGTATCGTCGACTTCCAGATGTTTGGCGTGCTTATTGCGCTGAGAGGAACCGAGCACAACTGAATGGAGTGGAGGTTGAGGTGTGCACCTGAAAGTTTAACAGACGTCGGCGCAAAACCCGCAAATGAAGTATAGGGTAGCAGTGCACTCCTTTGAGCCCGCTGAAAAATGTCCCGATAGTAAGACGGCTTTCTCCGATTTTGACATGGGTCTATCTGCTTGTTGGCAAACCTTTCTCGCGTCGCGCTTCTCTCAAAGTCGACGGATAGTGGCGGAAGGTAGGCTACACAAACTACTGTATATCTTCTAATAATTCCCGGGGGGAAGAATCTTTACGATTTCTAATTTTCTGCTAATTCCCTGGGGAATTGTTAGAGGCTAGGGAATTATTATTTCGATGCCAGTCCAGCGGCCATTTTCCCAGAAATTGCTTTAAAACCCTAACAAATGACCTTGGACAATAGTTTTCGTAGCAGTAGTCATGTTTAAAATCGTAAGAGCGGACACAAAATTGGTTGATTTGTGGTTATTTAATTTACACAGCTTTAACTGGGTGGCTATATGTCTGCCATACACCAATCGGTGGCATCTTCTTAACAATTCTTAATTCCCCAGGGAATTATTGGAGATCTGGGAATTATTAATCTGTTAGGCAAATTTGAGCAAATTCTCCAGGAATCATTAGAGATGGGAATTATTGAAGACCGGGAAATTATTAGAAGATATACGGTACTTGGTCGACATTGCATATCACCTTGAAAGACCCTCCCACCCCCCCCCCCC